>CAJVPY010002030.1:0-17358 GCA_910591965.1 Dentiscutata erythropus | reverse complement strand
CCTAGTTGGGGTACAGGTACGGCAGATAGTGTAGAACCTTCGGGCAGACTACTTAAATTAGGCACTCAAAAGGTGCACATGTGGCTATATATACTCTTGTTGTAACTAATATGTTATATATCTATTTAATAAAAAGTTCTCAGGCCATAAAGGTTATCTTAACACTGAAAAAATAAAAAAATACTTTAATATTATTGGCTATTTGATTATATAAGTATATATAGGATGTGATAAAATGGGAACCCCCTCCCCTCTAAAAATTTTCTTTGATTTTTGACCTTAATGTAAGAATTTTTGACATATAATTTAAGTTATAAGACAGTTTTTAATGTTATATATATATATAATTTTCTTACTTATATTATGTATATGTAATTTAATACCATGCCAGGGGTGGCATTTTGGCATGAATTTAAGTAGTTGGCATGCCATATGGCACATTAAATTTTTGCTATGCCAGGTACAGATGCATCAAAAATAGAACAGTTAATATATCAAAAACATAGCTTTTGTATCACTTTGAGTAGACACTAAAGTAAGGTGACTAGTACAGTTAAAAAATTTGACATGCTAGTTGGCATGCCATTAGCTAAAATTTATACCATGCTCACATTATAGGCATGCCACAATACATTTTATATGAATATTACCAAAATATTTATTAAATATTACAATATTATTTTTTGTTAGCTAATCAATTTATTTAATAAATTTAAAATATAATTTTACCAATAATAGCATGCCTGATAGTAGAGTAGCGATCCGTAGTTTTAAAATCCTAACTATCCAAATAATTATCTGATCCTATGCGGATATATGAATAAAATTATCTAAAAAGTAATTATGCTCAGATAGACTTTGATTATTCGTCAGATCATATGATTATCCATTTTATTATTAATCAGTAGTGGCGTAAGCCCTATACCGTAATTTATTATGACAAATTACCTCATAGCACCCACACCACAATTAATCAGTTGACTATAATTAATGAATTGATATTTTCCCTTATTGTTATTATCAATATTCAATATTTTCATTATCGCTTTCATTATCAATACTTTTATTATTTTTCATTATTAATACCTTCGTTGAAAAATGTCTTTTTCTAATAAAAGACGAAGTATAGTTGATTCAAACATTTTTGATTCTAATGAAATTGACGAAATTGATGAAATTTCTAAGGAAGAGATTATTTATTTGGATTTGTCAAAAAAGACTAGCTGGGTGTGGACATTTTATCGACAGGAACTTCGTAAACAGAAGGGTAAATGGATAAAATATTCAATATGCAAAATCGAAGTATTAAATAGTAGAGAATATGGAAGAGTCTACAAGACTAGATCCTCTACCGGTAATCTTATTGGACATTTAAGTGCTGAACATGGTGTAACAAAATCCGATCAAAGTCCCAAAAAGGTATATTTAACTAAGTTATATTATACAAATTTTTTATACTAATATTAATATACTTTAGATATACTCTTCAAGATCTCGACCCTATGATGAAAAGCAACAAAAAGAATTGTAACAATTGCTAGTTGATTGGCTTATAGCAGACTCACATCCTTTAATTATTGTTCAAAGTGAATTTTTTCGTCGATTTATAAATGAGCTTAATCCAGTATTTTTAATTCCTGATATTAAATTAATTAAACAAATTATTCACTAAGCTTATAATCATTCAGTTCCTATTTTACAAGAATCTATTAAATTAAATGCATTTAAAGTTTCACTTACAATGGATTTATGGACAGCCAAAAATCGACAAGATTATCTTGGAATCACATGCTCATATATTGATTGTCAATTTAAATTAAAGGAAATAACTCTTGCAATTCAATATGTTTGTTATCCTCATACAGCTATTCATATTTGTGAAATGGTAGAAAAAATTCTTAAATACTGGGATCTTAATAAAAAAGTACATTCTATAACAACTAATATTAGTTTGAATATGAAAAAAGCAGTAAAAAAAATAAATAAGGTCACGTGGCAACGATGTAGTTTACATACTTTGCAATTAATAATAGGAAAAGCATTACTACCAGTAGAATCTTTAATTGCTCATGCAAAATGATTGATTGATTTCTTTTTACACCCTAAACAATCTAAACAATTAAAAGAGATTCAGAAAAAAAATTCAGATCTAAAGCATGTGAATGCCAGAGAAACAACTGACTATTTAGTTTATTGTATTTCAGATTGTAGAACTCGCTGGAATAGCTTTTATCTGGCTTGGATTCGATTAGTTCAAATTAAAGTTTATATTGAACTTCTTATCATTTATCTTGCAACTCATGAAAATTCTGAAAAGCATAAAGATAGAAGAAGATTGTGAGCAATTAATTTAACAAATTCAGAATGGGAGTTATTACAAGAGCTTTTACAAGTTCTTGGACCTTTCGAAGAAGCAACAAGATATCTAGGTGCCTCTTTTTACACAACTCATAGTCTTATGCATCAAGTTGTAGAAGAGTTGAAAAATATTTTTAAACTGAATCAAATAAATGAGGATGAATCTCATAAAGATAATGATGAAGAATGTGATGCATTTGATGATTATGAAGAGGAAGAATTGCAAAATCAACAATCTCGAACTAAATTAAATACTCCAGTTAATACTATGGGCCTCTTAGAAGAAGTAAAATGTAATTTATATAAAACATTATGTTATTACTATCCCGATCCTACACCACATGAATTGATATCTGCATTATTGGACCCACGCCTTAAATCTCTTGACTATATGAATGATACAAATAAAATAGCAGCTAAAAATTTTCTTAAAGAATTGTATGATGATGAAAAAACTACGGAGGTTAATCAAAATGAGAGTGAACTCAATGATAATACTCATAACTTGAAAAAAAAAGTATCTGATGAATTTATAGTTACTGCAAATCCACTATATAAACCATAATTGCTAAAATTATTGGAAAAAGAAGATCATCCGGCAGCTAATGAAATTGAGGAATATATGAGGCAACCTGAAATAAGTCTTAAAAAAGACCCCTTGGTGTGGTGGGACTTGCATTCAAAAAAATTTCCAGTACTATCTAAATTAGCCAAAATTTATTTGGCTGTTCCGGCTACATCCACCCAAGTGAACGTTTATTCAGTGATGCTGGTAACTTAATGACATCAAAGAGAACTCGCATTTCTCCAGAACTGTTTAAACGAATGATGTTTCTAAAGAGGAATATTGATCAATATCAGAACATTCATCCCGAATAATATGCTGATTAATATAAATTTATACAAATAATGTAAACTTAAATATACTTGTTATAAAGATAGAATTATCATTGCAAAAACATATTATTTGTTATAGCGATAAAATTATTGCAAAAGACATATATTATTTGTTACTATAGCGATAGAATTATCATTTCAAAAACATCATTTGTTATTATAGCGATAGAAATAGCATTGCAAAAATATATAATTATTTGTTATTATAGCGATAGAAGTATCATTGCAAAAATATATAATTATTTGCTATTATTAATGATAGAATTATCATTGCGAAAAATACATATATAATTATTTGTTATTATAACATAAATATTATTGCAAAAAATATATATTGTTCTTTACGTTATATAGTCGGATATAAAGATATCTGTAAAAAGGATAACGGATAATCTAATATCAGATTCGGATATATCCGTTTAAATTATATCTGTATCAGATAGGATATAGTTATCCGGATCGCTACTCTACCTGATAGGTTGGCATACCATGGACATACCATGACCTCAAGGGTAGTATGCCAGTCACCCTACACTAAGGGTCCGTCGCTACGCTCCGGACAATTATATTTGGTTGTGTAACCCTTTTTAAAGTCTGCGAATAAGGATTTAGTTTTCTGTAATACGTATATAGTTATTGAATGCAGAGAAGACAATAACTACTTTTTCAGCATAAATCATGTGGAAAGTGTTGTACGCAGGGCTAAAATGACATATAGTAAATTCCAGTCATCCAAAATGTCGTTTTTGATCTATCTAAATATTAAAACAATATATAGCATTAAATATATAGCTAATATAATTTCTTATTTCTTATTGCTATTGTTCTTTGATCGCAACAATTATGCATCAAGAACGACACCTTGGATGACTGGAATTTATTACAATATGTTGTTTTAGCCCTGGTTGTACGGTAAAGCTGATTATATAATTATAAGTAAATGAATATCAAAAAATACAAATAATAACTTATGTAATGACTTTCGACTGCCCATTGACAACGAACCTTCACGATGTTATGTGAACCTGACGAAACAATGTTGGAATAAAGATCCAGAAAACGGTCATCAGAAGAACTCAGAAGTTTTTAAAAATGGCGAGAAGATTATCAAATTTTAACGGAACTAAAAATAGCTAAGCATATCAGAAACTTTGACATAAATGCAAATAGAGGCAGCAAATTAATTAGTTTATATAATCGAAATCAAAATCGCATTTAATCTCGGAGCTGTGATCAATATTTTATAATCGACCCTTAAGATAATATTGTTAAAAAATAAAAATAAAGTGAAAATTAGCATCATACATTCTCTAAATGAAATTTAAATATCTTTTATCAAGAGACTAAAAAAAAAGCCTCTAAACAATGATTGAGTTTAGGGTTGCGATCCAAACTCTTTTTTTTTAGCTACAGCATTTCTACTTAGTTTGAAAACTATCAATTCATTAAATAGAATAAATTATAGTTATTCAACATACCATACAATAACTATCTTATTGTACGGTGTCTGACGTAAAAATCCCGTGCCAATAAGTAAATGAAAAAAGCACGGGTTGTCACATAAGACCCGTACAATAATCTTTAAATTATTCAACAAATCTGACTTTTAATCAGGTATATACATGTTTAAAGATTGATAATATAAAGATCGAATCCAATTCAAGAACCATAGATGCCAATAATAACACGTAAAAAATTTTGAGTGTTGCCAGGTAATAAGCAAGCAGAATTCATATTCATCGTTAAAACTTAGGAAGAAACTGATTGTAGATAATATCAGGAACGAAGTGCAACGAAGAATATGGTTATATTTAAACGCATCTGATTAGACAAATCATTCTTATAATTTCACCTTGAGATTTCTATATAAAATCGAAGTATTCGATGTATGCATGAGTTTAAATGATGTAGTAAGAAAATGCAATGAAATGTGTGATCAAAGAAACATATTTCTATAATACCATGATGATATGTTAAATTTCCTCGTCTAGTCATTGTTTTAAATATAAAAACTATTTAAGCTTTTTAAATTTAAATTTATGATATGTGCAAGTTATACTTATTCTACCCGTATTATCAATTTATGTATTATATGTATCGCACTAGCATAGACATATTTTTGTTTTATTTTACTTGATTTGTGCATACAGGCATAAAAAATGAAAAATTGGTATAATGGCTTATTCTATCAATATCGTAACGGTAAAATTATACACGTCACTCTGGTTATACTGACATCCGAATATAACGACATCATAGTAAAATCTTTCTATATCAACCTTTTTTTTCAAAAATTTTCAAAATTTTAATATAAAATATTGGTATAACTCACTGTATCACATTTAAAATTTTTTTTGCTAATGAAGAAAATTTGTGTTAGAAACGGAGTGTCGAAGTGTTGATTATATGAAGAGTATGCAAAGCGTGACTTATAGGTAAATCGCGTTTTGATGTCTAAATTTCGTGATATTATTGGCCAAGGTGCCGGACTTTAAACGATCGGATGAGTCCCAAACCCGATTTTACATGTAAAAAATTTGGGATTTCTTGCCGTAAGAATGCTTGACATTATGGCAAATTAGAGGAATTTTGCGAAACTAAAACCCAAACTAGTAGGTTTGGGTCGCAACCCTAATTGAGTCTTGAAAACGAATTCGGTTTAGATCTTTAGACAGGTTGACAATTCAATCTATATTAAATGTTAAATGTATAACAAAAAGAATCTTAGTATTGAAAATGCCAACCAATCAAATTTCGAGTTTGATTTCGTCGATAGCCTCAAAACGCCATTTTTAAATAAGATACTTCAGGCGTAAAAGGAAAAAAAATAGATAGTACGTATAAAAAATATGAAATAACAAAAATTTTTATTATAATTAATTAAGAAAACTGGTTTTTTTTTAAAAAAAACTATTTTTTAAAAGAAGCTACGAAGTAGCTTAGACATAATTTTGAAACTTTATATCATCTTTACTAAGATATACTGTATAAAAAATTAAGAATTATATAGAAGTTGTCCTCAGATTAAAGTACATAGAGATAGATCCGTAGCTTTAAAATCCTTACTATATACCTAATAATATATACTAGACTAATGCTGTAATGCGTGTCCGGAAAATCTCTGCGTTTTAGTGTCAAGTGATACAAAAATTCCATTTTATGTAATATATACAATGCATTAACCTAGTCAATACCACTTCTTTTACAAAATAATGTCAGTATGGCAAAGAATGATAAAACAGTATTCGTCACTGTTGGATCAACAGGATTTGATCAAATAATTAGTCTTTTAATATCATCACCAAGTCTACAAACCTTAAAGTCCCTAGGGTATACAAAATTAAACATACAATATGGGAAAAGCCGTGAAGCCTATAATGAGGCAATGAAAATAACTAATGTTCAAAATGAAATACAAGTTATCGGATACGATTATAAATCATCAGTGAATCAAGATATGCTAGAGTCTGATTTGATAATAAGTCATGCTGGTATATAGTTTCGTTTCATTTCTCAAATTAAATATCAATAAATGATAAATTGTGTAAAAATAATCAGGGTCGGGATCAATCTTGGAATCACTCCGATTAAATAAACCTTTGATAGTAGTTATAAATGAAAATTTAATGAATAATCACCAAGCAGAGCTCGCCGTGGAACTTGGAAATAAAGGATATCTTGTCTATAGTTCAACCAGGTTTTTGTTCCATGACCGTCTTTAATGAATTTGAATTTTCAAAGCAATTAATCCATACTAAATCTTTTTTTTTATAGTAATTTATTAGAAATTTTAAAATCTAAAACTTACGAGAAATTGATTAATTTTCCGGAATCTGATGCAACAATTTTTGCTAATATTTTGAACGAGGAGATGGGTGTATGATTGCATCTCCCTTAATACAAAACAAAAGCCATTATAAAGCAGTAACATGTCTTTGTCATTATATTGAATATGAAAATAAATAATAAGTATTAATCTTGACTATCATGATCACGTAATAGAATAGTCTATTAACAAAGTCGCAATCGTTGATTATTCACTACACCATGTTTTGTAAAAGTTGAGGCAGAGCCTAGTTTCGAGGTAATTTCATCGGTAAAATATAAGACTTGCACAAATTTCAGACTTCAAAAAATGGAAAAATGAAATTAGTTTATTTCTATTTTTTTATACAAAGTCATATTCACTTAGTGTCATTTATTAAATTATCGTTATTATTTGAGGGTAAATTATTTAAAAGCTTATGTGTTATGATATGCACTAGGCCTATGTGATATTATATCCTAAGGCATTTTTCGTCAGTGATAGATGAATGTGAAAATCGCCAATTATATGGGCAGACACTATCAGTCTAACGACTTTATTTTCTATTAAACCGTATGAGCCGTAAAATACGTGTATCGGTATTTATGTTTGCGTTAAGCCACCTTTGAACTTTTGTGCAAGATTACAAAATATATAAGCATTGAACATTAATGCATATAAGAACTTTATCATTCATAGAGTATTAAATTCTTCTCGAAAAAGTTTTTTTTTATATAACTAAAGTGTTTTAGAGATCAATCATTTCTTGGAACAGCCATTAATGCCAAATTTTCTAAAGAAGTTGATGATTCTACATAATAAATCAATTCTACATCAAAACCACTTTCCTGTAAATATTTGAAACGACCGTAATCTATTATACGTTTACATTTATAACCTAGAGCTTCTCTTGATGAATGATCCAGACCTGAATAATGTATACTATAATTTGAGAGAAATTAGAAATTATTTAATGTTTTAAATGTTACAATAATATAATTATTTACTTACTTATCATCATCATCGTCCGGTTCAGCTGAATTATCACAAGTGTGATCATCATCATCATCACTGTGTTTGTCATTATATTTGTATCTTTGCCCACAAATAGCCCAACTACTCATAGTACATATTCTCTTAAAATCATTATTTGTAATTCCAATATCTTCAAGATACTGATGGTTAGGATACATATGATACTGACATAATTGGTGACAACACAATGCAATAATTATTCCAATGATTGAGTTCCTAAGGAAATTAATTGATGATGAATGCAACAAGACTTAGTTACAACTAAACGTTCGTTTATATTTCTAAGAAATTGACATTTATCATATCACATACTCATTTTTATTCAACTTGGAATAATTAACTAGTGATTTTAAAGTAACATCAGTAGCAGATCCACATAGGTGCTTTGAATACGCTATAATTTTTTTATTCTTGATAAAATCAAGTTTTGATAAATCTAAATCTTTAATATCCATTCCAATACGTAATACGGGCAATTTCGATGATCCAGTTTCTCTGATCCCTCCATCAAACTAAAAATGTTTTCCAAAAATAATTGGGTTTATATTTAAGACGTCACCTGTTAAAACAAATTCGTTAAAAAGATATATATTATATCATACCTTACCACGGGTATTTTTTCTATCGATTAAAAGGAAGCTAACACTGTTGCTTTCATCTTTAATAGCAAGTTTTGTGAAATATGATAATTCACCTTAATGAAACAGATTCAATACAGTATATAAATAAAGTAGACTAATAAGTTGTTAATAAAGACCTTCAACGAAGTGAATGTTTATACGCTCACCCTTGCCACAACCGAATTCAATGAAACATCCATCTGGCTGTAATAATTTCAGCCTTGCCATATGACCTAAAAGTGATGCCTTTTCATAAAGAATTATAATCAGTATTGAAAGAAATAAAAATAGATAGATAGTATACCTATTTTTTATATTAATTTACCTGCTGATCAACATGCTTACTATTTATTATGATTTCTCTTTAAGATAATATATACATAAAAATATTATTTAGTAACATAATTGAGGTTCAAAAAATGAATTTGTTCATGTATCAGGAATTCATTACTTTTTTCTTTCCTTTACAACTTCATGATCCAATATTAAAGTCTCAAAATTTTTAGGAACAAAATTTTGATACCAATAATTTACATTATCAATTAATGAATCTAAAGCTTCTTTAGATAATTCTGAAAGCGTAATTTTTTCCTCTGTCACAAGATCGGATGATGGGGGCAGTGTGCAATTAACATTAAGAGAAAAATAAGGTGGGTTTGGTTTCGGACGTGAATTACATTTTTGTGCAAGATGTTTTTCGAGTTCATCTTTGTACACAGTGCTAATAATTATAATAAAGTAATTAAAAGGTAAAGTTAAAATATATATATATATACATAAACATGTTATGCTATTATTTTTAGGACACTAACTGAGATGTATCATATGGACATGGGATACGCTCTCTTTGAGTTTGATTCGGATCACTTGCTAAATGTTCTCCACAATAATTGTTACCAATTTTTGTGGGAAGATGACAGTATCGCCTTTATAAGTATCATCAATATGTTAATTTTAGACCCATAGATATGTTATACATCGATCATTCACTAAATTTATTAACCTGCCTTTTACGCTTTACCCAAAAATGACATTGGCGTGGCTGACCGAGAGTTGAAAATAATGTTAATAATTTAGATAGATAATAATTTTAAGAAAAAAAAAACAATTAATATTAATGAAAAACATTGAGCATTACGTTATCTGGAGGTGATGGTAATGTCTCTTCTTCTTTCTTTAAACGTTTTTGTTTTTGTTCTTTTGGCATTTAGTCTATGTACAACTACATCAAAAATTTTTCTGGTAATACAGAATCTCGATGACACGTTACTAGGTTCGTGTAACCAATTATACATATACATAGTGTTAAATACGTATATACATAACGAATATACTTGTCATTTCATTAAGTATTAATTTTTTGATAATGTTCACTGTAAAGAACGCAAAAGAGCAACTTCTTTCCCAGGGAGATTCGTCAACTCTGACGAGCCCTGAGGAATCATTTTCTATTATAGACCAACGTCATTATACTCCTTCGACACGTGTTCTAAATGCACATACGCCTTTACTAGACGAACGTGAAGATCTGGAATTTACTCCCACTTGGACTATCGAGCTACCACAAGCTACAACCTCAAATTTATTACAGCCACCAGTGAAAGTAGAAGCAGAGGTAGAGAAACCTTCTCCGGCACTGTATTTGAAATTTGAAAAACACGAAGTAGAACATTTTAGTTCTTTACCTACAGAAGTCGAAGAATTGATGCGTTCTGCTGGTGGGTTTGGCTTTTTTTGTACGCGTAGCGTACTTCAAAGTACAATAAGGAGTGTGATACTGGTGTTTCTAATCGTTTGAGAGATATTTAGCTGATTTATCAAGTGAGCATATTTCCTTACAGAAGTATATGACGGTATATTGAGCTGTACTACTGGTTATGCTGCAGTGGTGACTAGCTCATGCTGCTACGTTTGGGACTACAAAAAAGATCACGATAAAGTTTGTAATCTATTTTTTTTTTTTGATTTAAAAAAATATTCAAAATATAAAATTAGTTAACAGATTTTGCAATTTTCTTTTTGCAGCAACCTCTTAAGCGGCCTGACACTGTCTATAAGTTTCAAATGCCTTCTTGTGATGGTGAACTGATCGATTCAGATAAACTTCCTCTGGTATGCTTAATTCCCTCAGCCGAAGGTTCAAAACCGGGGCTACTGGCGTGCACACCTAAAGGAGAGTTTCGTTATTGGGAAGATATATCGTATGCCATGACAGAGGCTGAACGTTACAAGGGGTTAAAATTATATCTTCAAGATGATGATCAAGGGATATATCTAGCATGTCATGAAGTATGTTAATTTTTCATATATTTAATATAACTTATTTAAATTAGAGTTTAAATTCTCTATTGGTTAGACAAAGGGATCATCTCGTGAAAATTGTGTAATAATATTTGGTACAGAACATGTGGCTTTATACCGCATTCATGTTTGCCAACCGGATGGCAAACAAACACTTATTTCTTCTTCAATTTCTCGTCCTGGAGGATTTATCGGGCAATTAAGCTCGTATCTTTGGCAAAGTGGAAAATTTGACGATGGAGGGATTGTTTCAACAACTTTAGGTGCTAAATTGGGTAAAAATTATTCAAGGTATTAATATATATTCATATTTTAATTATTAATATTGTTTATACGTTCTTACTCTTATTTAATCATAAACATTGCAAAATTTGATATGAGCAGTGAGTTATTTGTCTTGTTGGAAAAATCATTAGAAAAATGGATTCTTCCGGGAGCACGTATTGCACCAAAGGTAGTTTTGCAGTTTACAATCAAATTTAATCTGACTTATCCATTGACGGTCGCTCAGTGTTTATCTTAACATTTCCTTTTTATATCATAATTTTATAGTATAAATTCTGTCAAGATATTCATAGCATTATTGCCCAGGAGGTTTATATTAGTGATGGTATTTTCGAATCAAATCCATTAGATGTTGAACTATTAGACATTGAATACGCAAAGTAAATAAACTGAATAAAATAGCATGAAAAAATTGTTATTTAATGGCAAATATTCTAACTTTCTAAATATCGGTAGAAATGGCGAATTGGTAATTCTTGTGTCCCATCTTCCTAGCTCAAACCAATCCGAGTCCGGCCAGAATAAAGATTTAACATATTTCTTGGTAGTATTGAACGGGATTGATCAAGAATCAAATAGTGGGCAATATAATGTCATTAAATGTCATCCATTAAGAGTCCATAGTGTAAGTTTCTATCTGGTCTCATTTTAAAACTATAGTCATTATCTTTTGAAATTTATAAATCATCCATTATATCATCTCTTAGAATGTATCACTTGGACCAAAAGCGAATTTAGTTATGCCTAATGGTGGACCTGGTGCTTTTGTGGTTTTCCCTCAAGCTATAATTGTTACAACTATTTTGAAAGGTTTGTATCTGAAAAGTTGCCAATAAAATCCAAGGAAGCTTACTATAATGTTTGCTTGGTTTTTTATTGATTGCTTGTACTATTATTATTTTTATAATATGTTACACCTTTTATTTATACGGAGCGATTTGGAAGTCAAATATATCTATCAAGAGTATAGAGTCAGTCATTGATATGACATGCAAATATCTTAAGAGCTACTATTCAATAGACTATGAAGATAATATAAAAGATATGAAAAGAAAATTATATTATTTTAAACTTGTCAAGATATTTCACATGTAATAAATGGAAGGTTTTTACTCTTGACTGATGGGTTTAACTTCCAAAAATTTATATATGTAATATACATGATTATAATAATATCATCAAATTTTTGATACATTAGATGTAAACTATACAAATATCATAACTATGTGTGACCCAATGTATGATGTAATAATTGGATTTTGTGCTGAGGGATCAAAGTCATGGCATCCTAGGGATACTATTGATGATATTAGTGAAATGCACATTTTAACAACCAAAACTGGTGTCATGAGTTGTCGTCTAAATGTTTCAGAAATAATTGAGGAAAATGCGTCCTTACAGTAAGAATTATTTATATTATTTAGTGATTTATTATTTTGAGCTTAGCTTTAATTTGCAATGTGATCATTAGATCTCCTGAACAAATGGATATTGAAGATTCTCAGGTATTTAATAGAGCAGTAAGCCCTACAATATTAAGATGGTTTTATTATAACTCTTTAATTTCTATTATAGGCTAAGAGAAATCGAGAATTAAAATTTACAATTGAGCAGGCAATTTTTCGTAAAAATGACTCCAATGTAAATTTTCTAGATATACATATCTTTCTATTTTTTGTTCTAGGGTTAAAACTTTTAAAATTATTCTTAGGTCCCTGTTTTCTGCACTTTACCACCAGATTTTAAAGGCGACATCAATAAAGTAGTTCTCGAAATTAGTGATGAAATATTAGATTCTCGTAATTATTTTTTATTTTAATTTAGATTTTTTTCGAATAATTATGCATTACTAATAGTAAGTATAATTTCTTATTACAGGATCACAATATTTAGATGAATCAATTGATCTCAAGTCACAATTGCATGAGAGATATAATAAAATGGCTTCGCTTATTCAGTTCATTCACAACAGTAAGGCTGTTGACAAGGTAAAAACCTTATGCAAAAAAGAAATACATTCAGACCTCTTTATAATCGTACCTAATATAGTCACAATCTTGACTACAAGTCTTATAATAACTAAACCATTGTTTTATAACCTGGGATTATAAGGTCTGAATGTATGCATTAAAATATTTTTTCCCTTTTAAATTTCAGTCTATGGATCTTTAAAACGTTATGTTGTAATTCTAGCTACACCCATCCACTCGACAGCGGTTGTTTTGGAATGCGGAAAAGATGGCTTGTGTTAAAAGGTTATGGAGTCATCACAATGCATCTTATTTGTAAGTGATAAATATCAATAATATTTACGCATTATACTTTAATTTATTGATTTTTTGACAAATAAATTGAAATAGCACTACACAGGACGGGGCTGAGGGACTTTGTCGAAAATTATTAAATAGTGCGATACATGAATATTTTCAAGACCGTAATTTTCAACCCTCCCAGAATGAAGACTTAGCTAGGTTTTTTTATCGATTTCGCGTATGCATTATTATTATTATTATTATTAACTTATCTTTTTGGTAATTTTGAATTACGTAATTAATCATTTTATTTATTTCAGGTTCGAGATCTTGGTACTATCTTCACTTACATTCAACGTGTAATAGAGAATTATATGGAAATTGATGACCGTCATATGCTGGTTTTTGAGGCAAATACCATTATATTGGTAGGACTAAAAATTCTTATCCTTAATGTCAGCATTAATGTAGCGTGATTTATTATTAATTTTATTATACACATTGCTTATAGCTTGCTTTTGAGGCGGCCTTCGATTTTAGAAGAATGAATAAAGAATTATATGCAATTACGTCTAACGAATCAAAAGACTCTTGGACATGTCAGTTAATCTTTAATGATATTGTATTTATATTCAAATTTTTATTTACAAAGTCTTTATTACCTATTTATAGTTCAACCTGAGCTTTTGAAAGTTCTTCATCAACAGTTTGAGGATACTGATGAGGCTATTCGAAGCTTCACAGTTTTGCATTCTAGTCAGACAGCTAATGATTCCCTTCAATATATGAGTCAAGATGTTAATGATTATAACAAAATTCAAACGAAAGACACAAGAGTTGAAATGCTCAAAGATCAAATGGTTAATTTAGCGGATGTACTACTTGGAGTTACTACAGAGCGATTAATTTGGTAAAAGTTAATTCTAATTGAAATATATTACTTAGCAACTTAAGCTTTAACACGTTATTTCTATAGTGATGACGTCAGGACTAGAAGTAATGCACAGAATTATCGTGATAAGTGGTCAAACATTTTAAAAAAGCTGGGTAGGTTGTCAACTTTACATTTATAAAATTGTGACCTTAAACATCAATTTTAACAATGCCCAATGTCAGTCTCAATTGGTAGAGGTGATCGAGCTTTTTCTTTAAGTGAATCTTATGAAGATTATAAGACATTAGTCGATTTAATTATGGAATCTGGTGAAAATATTGATGATCACATAAAAATATTCATGGATAAATATCAAGAAAAGTTCGCCTTTAAATTATATGAATGGTATTTGGATGAAGGTATTTATGGCATGTTAAATCTCTGTTAAGTTATTTTTAGAAACTCATTTTATATATATATATATATATTAAGAACGATATGCAGATTTGTTAAGTCATCCGCATGTCTCTGAACATAAAGAATGGCTTCGAACGTTTCTAAATGAACGAAATTTAGGTGGAATATCTTGGATGCATGATATATACATGGATAATTACAATGATGCTTCAATCAAGTTGCGGTTATTAGCTCAAAATGAAAAGCGTGTTAGGAAGCGAAAGGTAAAAGCTTTGCTTTTTTTAACTTCGCCATTATAACTTTTCAAAATAAAATAACTATTTATTAAATCTTAATAATCTTTCAGACTTTTCTTAGCATTAGTAAATTAACTTTCTTGGCTGGTCTAAGTGATGAAATGGACACACAAAATGAGGATGTACAATGCAATCTTGAAGGCAAGTATAACTGTTTAGTTTCTACTTTTTTTTAAATTATTTACTTATTTTTTTATTTTTTTAGTAATTGAAAATGGATTTGAACTAATTGACGCATATAGCGTACTTCAAGATCAATTCGTTGAAATTATTACTTCAGAGGATCAAACAGCTGTAGATGAACATAAACAAGTAGATGTGATTGTGGAAAAGGCTGCTAAAAATATCAAACAATACCGGCCAATGCATGCAAAGGTAATTTGTTGACCTGGCATTTAGTTTATAAATTCAGTGAATTTAAATAGAATTTAAATTGTGATTTCTAGGTGTTTGCACAATGTGTGCCATATATTTTGAACGGTGAAATGCTTCCGACAGAAGGATTGATTGAAGTATTGACGCTCAAAGACAAGAAAGAGAAAGATGATTTTCCATTTACTTTACAGTTTGCGTTAAATGATGACAAGGTCGGTTAACTCATTGTCAAATTGCATTGTTAATAAAAGCCTCTCACACGTAGTTTAACCTTTGATCATAGCTGCCTGATGATCGTCGTCGCGCAATATTGCAAACCATATGGAGAAGAATATACATAACTGATAGGTAGGTATGCACATTCGTTAAAGTTTCTATAACATTTTTTGACACTTTATTTGAATTTCTATAGGTGGGATTGCATATCAAATACTAATGATATGTCTGATGAAGATGTGAACGAACAGATTAAGGGGACTGCAGTATATCATACTTTGGATATTGTTAGTCAAACTGCTGGTATGTTTATCATTGATATTGTTAATTTGTTAAGATAATTCACACACATTAATCATTTTTATTGTTTACGATCAATCCATTATTATTTAATATTAGATATCCCATTAGTTCAATGGTTTTGTCCACCTACCGAAGCATTTTTTGCAAGTACCGAAGAACAGCTTCGTAGACGATTTCATGAATTCAATGAAGAAGAGTTAGCAGGATTGATTGAGGACTATAAAAAGGAAAATACAGCATTAGAGAAGGTTATTCAAGAGTTTAATTTAGTGATGCATGTAGAACATGCATTAAAGTTACTAGATTTGAAATCCGCATTAGATTCTCCAGAGTAGTGGTTGGACCCGTCCGAAAATCATGACCCGGGTAACCCGCGGGTCACCTGGGCGGATAAATGATAAAATAAAAACCAATTCTTATAAAATTCTATCTTTCTTCTATAATTATAATTATAATATTGATAAAATATTTGATGAATTGCACAAGAACTAACTATACTAGAACTGATTCATAACATGCCAGTATAATATAATACATTCCTAACTCTTTTTAAACAACTCAAGCGCCTAGTTACATTACCTAATTTTTCATATCAGATATTTTTCTCTTTCTGCATATACTGTAACCAAATTATCATCTCATGAATATCATTATATGAAAGAATTTTAATTTAAAACTCAATTATAATCTATGATACTATTTAAAAAAATTGATATGTCGACATTGAAAAATGACGCGGAACACAGCCACAATGCACATAAAATTTAAGCCATCGCAGAAGAATAATGGCCTAGCTCAATTAATATCAATTCATCTTAATAAATCCTTAACGCTTATACAAAAAAAAAAAAAAATTGACATTTAAACCTAATTTTTTTATAAAAAAATTCTTTATTTTTATTTATTAAAATTAATTTAAATTAAGAAACCATCCTCTGCGACCTAATTAAAAATGCTCCCCGTGAAATTTTACTAATAGAAACTTTCTTTCTAACTCTAACCCAGTCCCAAACTACTTGAATTCTCAGTAAAAATTACAGGGGGGAACAATTTTTGTGGGTGTGCTATCTAAGAAGTTAAGCAACATTGATCTCAACGTTAACCTAACGTTGTGCTAAAAAAACCAAAAGAATGCGAAGAAAGCGTCACCAAAAGAACGACAAAGAGACCACTAAAAGAATAACGAAAGAGCCACAAAGAAGTAACCAAAGAATACCAGAAAAGCACCGAAAAAATGACAAAAAATCCCGAAAAAGCGATGAAAAAGAGCACCAAAATAAGTGATAAAGGATCACTGATAAAGTGAGGAAAAAAGAAAAAGTGC
>CAJVPY010002029.1:0-17363 GCA_910591965.1 Dentiscutata erythropus | reverse complement strand
TAGCATATTTCAAATTTTTGTAAAAATCACGTTGTGACACTAAGATCATATGAAAAATGATCGACATACCCCCTACCTTAACGTTTTATCAAGTTATATTACTTTTATAATTTATAAAGTTAATTTTACTACACTTATTTTCCTAGTCAATAAATTATAAAAATAAATTTATTGAATAATAAAAATATAAACATGTTACGTTTAAAATTAATCAACTTTACACAATGTGCAAATATAGAAGTACTAAATTTCAATAAGCTCTACAAACATATCAGTGTGTAAAAGTCCCTAATATGTATTCACATTATTAACCATAGCTGCCGCAACAAAATTGTCACGGCAAATTCCTGATTTTAATTGGCTAACGGCAGTGGATCTACAAAATTTTGGCCCGCATTACATAATATCCGGCCGGAATTAACTTTTTGATTTTCCATTACATAGAGTTCCAATCCATTAAGCATTTATCCGGATAACTGTCAGATGTACGGATCTGAATTTATTTATTTATTTGGATATCCATTTATCATTTATTTACTATTGATATCCGGATAATATATCTGTCAGATTATCGATTGATGGGACAATCGGAAATTATTCGGATCACATGATAGATGGTCAAGAAATTAATATTACGTAGTAGAGTTACGAGTTTGATATTCGCTACAAAAAAACTCGTATAGAAAACATATAGTAGATATATAGTGAATGTAAAAATGTGTAGGAAATATATGGAAACATATATAGGAAACATATAGAACTATATAGAAAACATGACAAATATTGCAAAAGCTCATTTTTTAGGTGTTGCAGGTTTGGGCATATTTTCTATATGTTCACTGTATGCTTCTGTATACCTACTATATATTTTCTATACTGATTACATTTTTCTGTATATTTTCTAGGGATTTTAAATGAATTTTCAAAATTACAGGCTAAAGGTTTCTTTTTATTATTGCTTCTCAATTAAATCTAACACTTAATAGTTATTCGGCACTTCGTGCCGAATAATTGAGTTATTTGCTGTATGCTATTTGATTGGTCGATTTAAGTACCGAAGGTGCTTAAAATTCGACCAGTCAAATCATATGGAAAATAACGGTGAGATACAATAGTGTTCTAATACTAGTAAAGCGCGATATCGCTTTACTAGTATTAGAACAACTATTGTACCGTAGTTATGAGTACTTCGTGCTTGAATAACTGGTTTTTTCGGCATTTATATTTATTGGATTTTGCATACTAACTGTTGACCGGGTTTGAAATTTTATCATTTTTATGCATGTGAGTTACGCACGTTGTTCGAATATATTTTAAATCCGGTACGGATTTAAAATAATTCGATTAACGTGTGTAACTCATGTGCATAAAAATGATAAAATTCAAATGCCGGATAACAGTTCGTAGCTGCAAAATCCGATAAATAGAAAATGCCGAATAAATTGAATTATGCCCGAGCATAAATGCAACTAAAACTGTAAACTGCTGCGAGCAATAAGTTTTCTTCATATTGACACCAACAAACGGCGAGTCAGTCTAGGACGTCGTGTAACCTGCGAGCGGCTTAGTCGAAAGAGGCAGTTATATTTGGCGATTGGGATTATGGTCGTAGGTGTATTCTCTTTGACTTGTGTGGGCAGTGTTAAAGATTTAATGTTCCCAATGTCCCGGGAACATTTAAAATATTTAGGAACACTAGATTTAAAATTTATGTTCCTTTTTAGGAACAAAGTGGGAACATAAAAGTTATAATTTATGTTCCGAGAGAGAGAGAGAGAAAATATTTATTAGGAACAATAAAAATTTTTTGGGAACATATATTTAATTATTTATGTTCCTAAAAAAACAACCAAAATAATTTCAAATCTTTTTCACTGATGTGGGTGCTAAATAGCACACTTTAACGTCGAGAATCAACCGGACTACACTTGCGATTAACACGTGAACAAGAGAGCAAGAATAACAATAGTATTACTCATGTCACTTAAGCGGTTGACCAGGATATAAGTATTTTAATTATAGTGTAGGGAAAGTATGTAATTAATAGGAGACGGGTTTGTTTGAATCACGAAGGATGATTTTCTTTAGGGGAAAAAATACCTTTATCATATGCATAGGCTACATTATACATCTTGTTCGTGATATATCCATTATAGAGTTGCAGTTGAAACTATTCTTCAATGGCGCACCAGGGGAAACTGGTGCACCGATGGTGAAACTAGAGTTATAGATGAAACTAATCTTCAACGGTGCACCTGTTTTCTGGTGAAATTTTACCAGCAACTTTAACCCATTATAATGGTTTTATTACTTATACTGATTATAATGTTTATGCTGACTATACTAATTATTCCCATTATTTCACTGATTACACTAATGTCCATTAAAGACCCGATGCAGAGTGTATAGCGTATACGACAACTGGGAACCCTGGTAGAAGATCGACATATCATTCGATTACCGGGTAGTTTCAAGAACGTGAACCCAGTGATAATGCTAAATCTTTCGACCTAAGTTAGGGTTAGTGTTAGGGTTAATGTTAGAATAGTTAGTTTAGGCCGATTTTGTTAGTGCTAGTAAACAAATGTCGTAATTGCATGATTTCACGTGATATGATGATCACTGCGTTCATCTTTCTTGAAGTGTCCCCGATTACCATTCTCCACGTGCTTTCGAGGTTATGATTCTGCGGCTCACAATATGTTGAAGCCCAACCAATTTATATCTTTTAATTAATATTAGAGCTTTAATCCCTCGTTTGGTATTTCGATCCTTCGTTTAGAGTTTTAATCCTTCACTTGGGTTTTATTTCCTCACTTGGAGCTTCATCCCTCCCTATAAGAAATCGCAGCACGGAATGATGCTGCAATATATGAAAAAGTTTGGATATGGAACCACACGAATCTGCATGTAAATCTATATGAGACAATGTATGGGAAAGCACATTTACAGCATGTAATTAAGCACAGATTCTATGCAACAGTACATGAACTAACATGCAATTTTATGTGTTTTCTTGTACATATTTACATACAGGCAACACATAAAAACATATATCCATACATATATACATAATAACATATATCTGTATATACATTTAAATTCATTATTTATTAACTGATTTTTAAATTTTATTATTAAATTTTATAATTTTTATTACTAAATTTTATAATTTTTATTAACTAAATTTTATAATTTTATTAACGAAATTTTATAATTTTATTACCTAAATTTTAACTAAATTTTATAATACAAATATTTTATTTTAATAATTTATATTCTGAATAAAAAAAATATTCTAATTACTAAAACTATTAATAGAAAAAAAAACAAAGTAAAACAATAATACCAAAATAAAAAGTTCAAAAAAAAAATCAAAATAACTACTTAACAATAACTTCAATAGTGCTAACTCCAATTGTAACAACTTTAATGGCAGTAACTTAAAGAAGATACTAAAAAATAGAAGCAAATGCAATAATATACAGAAAGCAAATAAAAAAAATTAAAAACAAAGAAAAACAAAGCATAAAAAACATAAACCAAAAACAATAGTGATTTCAAAAGAGTAATTTCCAAGAAAATGACTCTAATGAATAACTTCAAAAACAATATAAAATTTGTGAGTTATAAAAAAATAATAATAAAAATTATAAGCATAAACAAAAAAAAAATAAAGAAGTGAATATTTATTTATTCAGATCAAAAACAAAAAATATATATATATTTATTTACTCACAGAATAAATATTTTTGTGTGCATTAATGCATAGAAATTATGATTGTTAAGAATTTTAATAATTATCACATTGCATTGAAATTATGATTATTAAGAATATTAACAATAATAATTTCAGTGCACTGACATCACAATCATCATAATTATTAAAATTCTTAACAATTATAATTTTTATGCACTGATATGCACAATTGTTAAGATTCTTAACTTCTATGCACTAACATACTTAATCATTATGAATCTTAACAATTGTACATGTTAGTGCATAAAAATTATGTGGCTATTAAGATTAATACACATCAATATATAGATATAATACTGTGCACAATAGTGCATGAAATTTTAATTTTTTGTGTAATAATATATATTAAATTTTTTGGATAATCAGTTTCCATGCAGTAATCATGAAACCCATACTTACCCACATACAATTTCATATTTATGCATACATTTCTGTATATTGAGTTTTTATAGGGCCTCAATCAGAGTTTTAATCAAACACCTAACTGTGCCACAACAATCTATTCCCAAAATAAGAAATATAAAAATAGAAATATAATAGTATAATATTGTTAGACTAGAGATAAAAGACTACTATAACAATTAAATTTAACCTAAAACCAAAAAAAAACTAAACAAAAGAGCAAGACAACATATCAAAAGGGATATTTAGATTTGGTAAAAGGAATGGTTCTAAGGCTTCAATCATTCTTTGAATAATATCATGTGACTAGTTGACATTGAATCAATAACTTTTCACCTGGAACCAACATGCAAAGAAATCAAGTATCAACAACCTGTAGAGATACAACACAATAATCAAACAGCAATGGGATAAGTTAGTCCAATGAAGATACAGAATTTAATCAATGTATTATGTAAATAATAAAGAATTAGCTTTTTAGCTAACAGGATATACTGACGAAAAATAACAATGAACCTACATAAAACCCAGATAGCAACTATAATCCCTCAAGCAGATATAACTGATAAATTAAATAAACCAATGAACTTTCTTAAATGACTATAACCTATTAATCAATAAAACCTTTTATCTCCCATTAATACATCATTTTTAAGAAATGCAAGATAACTAGTAAAGGCAGTTACATCAGGAAATTTTTTAAGCTGATAAGTGACGATTACTAACAACTAATTGATTATTATCAGTTAAATTTAATCAATAACAATCGACGGTGGTGTTTGCTATCAGCAAATATCCCTATTAATTTTAATTGATAATGTTAATAATCAATAGTTTTTAATAATCAATTACTATTGATAAATTATTTATCAATAACTATCGATAACTATCGATAACTATCAATAACTATTGATAACTATTGATAACTATCAATAACTATTATCGATTTCTATCAATAGGCTTGATAACTATCAATTTTTATATATTGATTTCTATCGATGGATATGATAACTATCGATTTTTATTATATCGATTTCTATCAATAAGTATAATAACTATCAATTTTTATTTATATCAATTACTATCGACGAAGGTGTTACTAATCGATTAGTAGCCTTATATAGCAATCAATAGTTATCAGTTTAAAAAATTTCCTGATGTAGGCCAGACCAATTTAATTCTCTCTGTCCCTCTTCCCTCCGGAAGTGGGAGAATTTGTGGTTTACATAGTAAAATTTTTAAAATTTTTTTCAAAAAAAATTTCCCGAATTGTTCCGTGACTGTATAAAAATTTTCCGAAATATCCCGTAGCCCTAACTATCGCTATGAGGGAGAGGAATTAAATTGGCCTGACCTTAATTAATCGCCGGGAAAACTATAAATGGGAATTGATCTACAAAAGGCTGCGGCTTATACACGTGAGATCAGCTGCGCCCAAATAAAATTTCTGGAGATCCGGGCTACAATACTAACTAAATAAAGAAAAGAAAAAATAAATAAACGGATGACGGATTTATCCGGATTGGAATAGAATTTTTGGAAAATAAGCCTGTGGTATGGTAAAATTGGCACAGGAACAATTTTCACTTAATACTGTAATAGGAGGATGTGATTACATTAAAATTCCGAGTAATTCCGGTCTAATTGTTGCTTTTAGACAATCAAAATAAAGAAGCTGCTGTGAAAATTTGTTGCGACAGCTAGTAATTCGATATTCACATTCCTACTTCGCCACTCACATTATTAAATAATATGCGAGATCATATACTGTGAATCTACGATATTACATCGCTGTTTAATAATAACTTTCCTCTTCTCTCTTACGTAATATACTTTTTTATTTTTATGTATATTTTTTCAAATATTTACTGCACATTTTTTCCTTGCAAATTATCAATGTTTGAAAATTACGTAATAAATGTCTGCTTTATTTATTATACAAAATTTTACTTAGCGCTATAGTAAATTATGTCATCATACATATCAACTAGGTACTATATAGTATTATATGTAATTGCAATCGAACAATCATAAAAACTTAATTCAAAATAGTTGTCATAATATTTTGTGTTAATTTATATAAAAAAAAACAATCGAATAAGATTTTGCATTTTTGAAAAAAAATACAGAACTCCGTACGTAATTTTCACAAACAATTCAATCACAATCAAGATTATCCTTATAAATAGAAAGGTAATTTATACACTAATTTTTTCAAATGAGGATGCATTAAATTTTTTAATAATAACATTAAAAAATTCTTTTTTTTTTTTTTAACATATTCATAAGTTTTTTTTTTATTTCTCTTATATATGTCGAAGATGCTATATATCTTTCTTATTTTTTTTTATGCATAATATATAACATTAAATATATTGTGCCGTAATATATGTATATATTTATCCCGTATTGCACGTCTCTTTGTATCATATTATATATTTTTGTTACATAAAATCTTAGATGTAAAACTTACAATATATCGATAAGCATAAAATAAGTTATCAATTTAAAAAAAAACCCCCCATAAACATAACGCTAATCAAGCATAAAGCATATTGATATCTATAATTTCGTTAAAAAGATTGTCTATTTCTTGATCATCCGTTTGATCAGAAATTTCTTGATTATTTATCGCATATTCATCATTGTTCGGACTTTCATTATAAAGTGTAAAATCATTAAGTGGCTTTAAAATTTCCATGGAGTTGAAGTCTTCAGAAAAATTATCGACGGAGGAAGATTCTGGTGACATATCGATATGACTTTCGGGAGAAGTTTCTGGTGTCATATCGATGTGACTTTCGGGAGAAGTTTCTGGTGCCATATCGAAGTGATTGTCGGATGAAGTTTCTGGTGTCATATCAATATGACTTTTGGGCCGTAATTCAATTATTCCCATTGAATTACTTAGTTGTTTTTTCTTTGGTTTATTTTTTTTTTTTGGAGAAAACTTGAATTCAGGATATAATTCGTTATGTTTCTCCTTAGCCCGATCTCCCAGAAATTTAAAATATCGACGAACTTTGGGAGGCTGTCTACGCCATTCATCGGCCGCCATACGAGCAACTTTGGTGGTGCTATTCATTTTCGTTCCATTTAGGTTTAATAGAGCTGTAAAGTTTCTAAGAAATAAGACCCAATCATTTTGAGGCCGTGGTGGATTTGATTTATCTGGGTGTTTTTTATATTTTTTGGCTGGTCGTGTATTTGTAGGAGGTGATGTTAGTTCATCGATATCCATGGCTAAAGGATAAGGCGGTTCACTGAACAATTCATCGTCTGATGAATTTTCGTAAAAAGATTTATAGAGTCCCCTCTCGGGAGAATCATTTATAAATTGAATTTCTCCCAATTTAATCATCGTTTGAGATGTCATTATAAATTTTATAGTGAAGATTCAAAGACCAGGGAGGCATTGCCTTTAAATAAAAAAATTTTCAATTCATGTCGATATATTCATTTAATTATTTAAGATAAAAAAAAAAAAAAACGGTTTATCCGGTAATAATAATTCGTGTAACAAGAATAGAATAATGGTTAATTCTTAATATCTTTTGGCGAAACGGAAAACAAACTTCTGAACTTAATGCAGCATGAACGCATTATTTAATTTTATTCAATATTGCCTTTCCGGAAAAACTCAGAGCTTTGAACCAACTGCCCAACGTGGAACCCGATTCTGAAACATATGGGATATGCAAATCATTTACCATATTGGTATTATTACTCCTTCGGAAATAAGCACTCCCGACCAACACTATGCAAATTTGGCCTGCATTATGCGACCTTCTTTTTGGAGACAATGACGATTACCAAATTTGGACATGTGCTCTTATATATATATATATTGTACGAATGTACGTACGTACGTACATAGGACGTTTAATAAATTAAAACAAAGCAAGATAGCAGTAATGTCTTCGTTTACTCCTAAAACTGATGTGCATGATGTACAGACTTTGTATTGTTTTCAAAGATTATCAAACTTGAGATGAATTGGATTTATCATAAAGTTAATATTACCTCTAAAAAAAATAAAAAATAAAAAAAAGCGGACTATTAATTATCAAAATGACAGACTATCATATTTAAATTATAGAACAGACATAGTAAATTGATTTTTTATCAAATACACGGATAATCATCTTGACAGTATTTATCCAATAAGCTCCAATATTTTGCTACTTCTCAATTCATTACACATGATGCTTCATTACATTTATGTTATTTCACTACGTTCCTAGTATATTTTAAGCACAATGGCCGGAGACGAATGAAACGAAAGTCTTAAACTTCAATTTGCGCGATCTTCAGATGTCGATTCAACAGATTCAGACTTAGGTCAGAATCCAGAAATTGAAGCTAAATTAAATGTTCATTGGGTTTTTATCTTTTTATAGAATATCGCATGGAACTTTAGTACAAAAAATTTATTTCAATCCATTTTTGCTATCTCAAGCCTTTTACCCTTGTTTTAACTTTTATAACTACTGCATACCATAAATAAAATTTAAATTTAATAATTAACTAAAGTAACATATTTTTAACTAAATAAATTTCGAATGAACAACTAACCATATGTATGACGGTATGATGTCAGATTAATAACCTATTGTGGGAAATGACCATTGTGGAATTAGATGTAACCGTTTTTAATACATTCAATAAGTAAATTTATGTAAGAGCGTAATAATTGAGGCTCCAGCCTATAAAACATCACCGCTTTGATAGTTTAGATACTTTCTAGAGCTGCTTGACCAAACAGTTCTTTAAAAGTCTATGATATACAGTACGTACATATAGGCACGTTTTTTTTAGTCATGATTGTAGTTGTCAGATTAAATCAAGATGTAACGTGAGAAAGAGATCTACCTCGATGTATCACGGTTTTATTATACAATAAAACTATACACTTCATTTTACTATGTTCGTGGTATCTGATATAAATACTCTCTTCCTTAAGTACTTGTTTTGTATGCAGATGTGCTGAAACAATTTATAATTCTTTAAGTGCTATTTAAAAAATAGACTATTCACAAGTTTCACAAATTATACTTATAGCAATTTCGGTCAATGTTTTTTTATCGGATAAAAAATTAATTTATGCTTGATCGGAATCTTTCAGTGAATCCATTATAAAATTTTTTAATAATATGTGCGTACAGAATCGTTTGGATAACATGATAGGAGACCTTTTTAAACTCCACTTTCTGGGTTGTAGATACTAAAGCATAAATGATATATAATAAAGTCAAATGACAGCAAAAGAAAAAGAGCAAACAATGCACGAAATTAAAGATCAACAACCGATTAAGAACAAGTCACCAAACTCACTAATAACAATAATAAAAATGATGATTTTAGAAAATATATAAATATTTATTTAAAAATATAGTTTAGTAATAATTGTATAATTGATATAATATTGTATTTAATAAAAAAAATGGTATACGATAAAAAATTATTAATTTAAAAATATTGTTGAAAATCCGAAAAAAATTAACGAAAACAATGTGTGCATATTTGTAATATCGAAATCCTTTAAAACACCCGAAATCATATAATTATATATATATATTCTTTTTTTTTTTTGTATTTTCATGATCTTATTTCCCTTATAATGACCCGAAATATTCTTTTTTTTTTTTTTTTTGCATTTTCATGATCTTATTTCCCTTATAATGACCCCGAAATATTTTTTTGCATTTTCATGATCTTATTTCCCTTATAATGACCCCAAAATATTCTTTTTTTTTTTTGCCATAACATATTTTTTTTGCATAATACATATCTTATAAAACATGAATTCTTATATCGTACTGCATATCTCCTTATGCATATTAAATTTCAACATAAAACTTAGAAAATTAATAAATCCTAGTAGCGAATGAGGAAACATAAATGTCCGAAACCGATCTTATTGATTTTAGAGGTGATCATACAGGTATATTGAAAGCATAAAAAATAAGCTGCCGGTGTTTTAAAGGATAAAAACGAACGAAACTTAACAGTTAGCGCCAGGTTGCTGATCGAAATTAATAAATTCATCAAAAAAGGCTTGATCAGTAGTCTGTTCGACATTATTTATCGGATCAAAAACGTATTCGCGATGTGATGGAAAACTAACGAAAAAGCCTTGATCAGTAGTAATCTGATGTTCATTATTTATCGGTTCGAACCCGTATTCGGGACATGATGGAAATTCGAAAAAGTCTTGATATTCGATATTATTTATCGGTTCAGAAACATATGGATATGATGGAAAGTCAATGGGAAAACCAAGCGGATAGGAAATCAAGCCCCAATCGAGAAAAAATGGGAGGTTAAAATCTGGATCTGAAAAACTATTTTCAATAGATTTTTCTGCTTCTTCAATTGCAATTTCGCATGTTTTTTCATGAGTGATTGCTGATAATCGCTCGACTTTATTATTTTTTCGATGTGTATTTGATCTTTGCTTTTTTAGATCACTCTTTTTTGATTTGGGATCATATTTATAATTGGGATATAATTCGTCGTGTCTTTGTTTTGCCCAAGTGGCAAGAACATCAAAGTAGCTTTTGGCTTCGTTTGACAAATTATCCCATACATAAGATGCCAAACGTGACATCTCGTCTAGTTTCATCGGTACTCCGTTTCGTTTCTGTTTTTCTTTAAAATCTCGTCGAAATAAAAAGAATGCATTTAGTGGCCTTGGTGGTGATGTAGATTTAGGATTTTTTAGAAATTTTTTTGCTTTTCGAGTGTTTTGAGGAGGAGAAATCAATTCATTGATTTCCATTGTCAACTCGTAAGGAGAACTGCTAAGCAATTCAGTATTCAGTGAATTTTCGTAACACGCTTGTGGAATTCCTGAATTCATGATTTCTTGAGATTTATTCATAAAATTCGAATTTTTTTCTGCTTGTGAGGATTCAAATATCAAGAAGGCATTGCCCTTTAAATAAGAAAATTTTCATTCGTATACTAATTTATTATTTTTTTTAAAACAAAACAAAACAATTCTCGATACATCTGAATGCTTGTGCAACAGAAAACCGAATAATGATTTTAATTCTTAATGCTTTTTGCCGAAGCAGAAAACAAACAATTACAGTAAGATCACGTCATTTAACCTTATTTAGCATCCGCCTTCCGGAATTACTGTAAACTTGAACCAACAGTTTGATGTATAACTCAATTCCATAGAAATATGCAAATCATTACTATATACCCCAAATATGGCACCTCTGACTAACACTACGCAAATAGTAGCCTTATTGATGATAATTTTGACCAGCATCACAAAGTAAAATTTCTTATTTAAGCGATAATGACATATTCCAAATTTGTACATATCATGCATGCGCATACATCCATATGTACATAACTGATAGATATAGTGTTTACCCAATTTTCACTGAACAAAGTAAATTAGTAACGACCTCATAATTGTTCTCCGGGATATTAGAATATGCATAAAACTCACGGATCTCTAACAATGTCCCTATTAAATTTTAAAAACGCCACAGAAAATTTAAAATCTAGATTAATAAAAATATTATACCGTATCGGTATAGTCTGTCAACTAGTTAATATTAGGTTTAAACTAAAGATATTAAAAGTACATTCGACCTGACCTAACTGAATCACTATGTTCTTATGGTTCAGTCCTTGATAATTGACACATGCTTAAACCATAATTACATGTCAAAATTATTTTGCTATGAGTAATCAATATTAGCCAATACATAGTAAGTGGTGTGACTCAAAAATTTGGTTAACATTATAAAGTTCATTAACATGTATGTCTGTACGTACGTACGTACATAGAATTTTCTAGATCCAAATTATTTTTTTTTTGGTTGTTGTTCTATAATACGTATAATTGTAATAAATAAGGTTTGGCGTCACAAAAAAATTGCATGCGCATACATAGAATTTTAATGGATCGTTAGGCAATTACTATATTTAGTAGAAATCTATAACTGAACCGGAGAAGATTCTTCAGCATATCTTATTGGTGATTAGTACAAACAAATAAGTAAATTATTGCTTTTTTTTTTGCATGTCATTGTTAGCGTAATTTATACAATTTAAAGTTTTTATTAATTGTGTATTGTACTTCACGCAATTTATCCAACAACTATAAATATGACCACAATTCTCTAAATTCGCATTCTCTTTAAGTGCAGCATATTTAGGGGGTTTTACCGTATATAAAACAATCAGGTAACTACGCAGCGCAGTCTCCCTAAAACTCGGAACTCAACTAGTGTTGCTATTAGGTATGATGTTACAATAATCAATAGCTTTATTTTCCGGGTTTACCTAATACCCATGTGTTAAGATTAAAGTGATACCCTGTAGTAAATCTAGATCTAACATATGTCCACATAAATTAAGTTTTTATGTAATGCAATAAATGAATATAGAAAATATTTTATTACAGTATATGCCAGCTAGATTTCGTCCTTGGATGTACAATAAAATACTTGGCAAAAATCTATGCTACTGCGTATTTCACTATAAGTATCCACATTTGTTACTAGCGGTACCACAAATTGCGTCATATAAATAATGATGTTTCGTGTTACATTTTTATAGGTCCACATTTTCCCCTATGATTTTCATTAAGATTATCCGTTGATTCTCACTTTCCAGAAACCCGCCCTCTCGAAATTCTATTTCCTCGACCCTATAATTCCGATATCACTTTTTCACAACAAGACACAGTCTATTTCACAATAGAAAATTTTACTGAAATATTTTTTCCAATACGACCATTTATCCGACAACCTTAGCTTCTGCAAGAAGTTTACCAACAATCTTTTCACCAACAAAACTCTTTTTTCGAACACCCGTTTCTCCAGCAAGAATTTTTTTATAGCCTTTTCCTCGACAAATATTTTATGATATATTTCAGTAAAGGAGCTTTCAATAATAAATTTTCTAAGAAATAGGGCGTCAGAAAAACGCATCTTTCGGAAAATGATATTTAGGTAAAATGGGCATTCGGTTTTTAATATTCGGTGAAACGGAAATAGCAGGTAAATGACTTATCGGAAAAATTTATAATCGATCAAATTATAATACGGGAAAATGAGGTATCGAAATAATGTCTTATTAGTAAATGGATTGCCAGTATTATGGCTTTGATGAAATTGTATTTCCGGGAAGTTAACCCGTAACCGAGATTATCACGGGTAATTGAGATTGCAACAGATTTATATTTGTTTGATACAGTATTAATTATGGTTGGAGCTTATTGAAAGAAGATTATTGTGCTATATTACTTTAGATTTTATCAAATTATCAAATACATCAATTAATAATCTATATGAATTTTGCAAAGCGAAAACTTGTAAATGTGTTTAATGATTTGCTATAATCACTTAAAAGGTTTAATTCTTTTCTAAAAAATAAATCAAAAATTTTCTATATTTAGATAAATTTTCAACGTAGGCTATGTTTTTTTAATCGTAAATAAAAATTAATTTGTATAATAAAAATTATAAAAGGTTGTATATCGTAAAATCACCTAATATGGCTGATAACTGATAACTAACAAATTAAGTTACGAGTTTTAATTACCGTAAAACTCGGGAAATAACCACCCTTTTTTTAATTATTGCGCTTTGTAAAAGGGTGTGATCCCATGAACGAGGGAAATTTCGGAGTTCTAGATTGTCTATTGATCAGTTACATTTTCCAACATATCTTTATACGGTTCCGAAAGACAGATTCCCGAAAAAGACATAATACCGACAAAGTTAGCCAGCATTAGTTATAATGCTGGCCAATTTAGTCAATATTATGTCCTTTCGGGATTTCAGGGTAGAACCCTTTATACGTATTTTTTGAAATCTATAAAATTGTATGGCATCATCTGCAGAGGTCACACCTTTTTGAAATCATTTTTCACAGGTTATTATTTTAACCAATTAATTTAAGATCTGAAAATATCATGCAGTCACTTTACAGTATGAGTGTTTATTTATAGAACAAAATTTTATTAAGATGTGCTTATTCACCGTAAGCGCTTATTTTCTGAGTTTTATGGTAATCTAAATTATTCGTAACAAAAAGCCCGTGATCTTGATATAGTGATCGGGTATTTTGAATAGACAAAATATTATACATTTCAGAGTATTAGCTCTTTTTATTGCAAAAGCTATATAAAAATATGCGATATTTTTATTGTAGTACCTAGAGATGTGCGAATGCTAGGTTTTTTAGCTTTGCATCACATAATGCAGCATTATGTCGCATGCATTATGCAATTCTGTATAATATACTATGGCCCCCTCAAAAACTATATGTAGTAAACAGACTTTGTATTATTTTTAAGAGGTTATTGGATTTGAAAATATAAAATATTAGATTTATATAGTGGAACATTGACTGCATAATGCATATGGCACATCTCTAATAGTACCATATTTTTAACTTTGGCATGTTCTATTTTTAATACCCACCACAGTAATATTAAAACTAATAAAAATAGCCTGTATATGAGTGTCGCCAAGGGAAAACCTACAAGTTTTAGGTATTAAATTTCCTGATTTTAAGTTATTTTTATATTCAAAAAAGTACAACTTGTAGGTTTTCCCTTGGTGGCACTCATGATACTAAAATTTAATAAATTTGGTTTAACTTATACTTTTATAATAACTAGATATTAATATCAAATTATTTTAATAAACAAAAACAGAAATTATTTTTGTTAGTAAATTAAATTGATTTTTTTATTTGATTTAACTAATTGTATATGAGTTACCAAGGGAAAACCTGTCATCAAACTTTCAATAATATTTTGTGTGTACAGTTAGCCGTCTATGGAAAATCTATCATAATAGATTTTCCATAGACGGCTAACTATATACTTGAAAGTTTGATGACAGGTTTTTCCTTGCGGCACACACATAAATTATAAAATTTATTGTTTTTTTAAGAAAAATTTATATGCAATGTAATTATAAATTTATATTTATTTATATTTTTAATTTTTTAAAATTTTTTAATTGTCTTTAGTTTTTTAAAATCTTTAATGAATTCTTTTAATTTTTTAATTATTGTAATTATTTTAATCAGATTTAAACTTTTTAATTATTATTTAATTATTTTGTATTTTTATTTTTTAATAATTTTTTATTTATTTTAGAATGATTTTAGCATTAATCAAGGGTGAAATTAACCAAATATACTGTTTCTTAAACTAGCTTTAGTAATTAGTATTTGAAATACTAAGTAAAATTGTTTAATACTCTAAAAACCCTAATTAAAAATATTAACTTTAATTTGAACTCTGACTTTAAACTACAGATTAATTTAATGTCAAAATTTTAAAACAAAAATTCTATAAAATCTTATAATAAGAATCAAAAACTATATAGCGATGTAATTTATCTTCATTGATTTTTTAATTAATTCTATTCTCTAATTTTTTATATTTTACTTTATTTTTTAATTATTGCAATTTTTTATTTCCTAATAATTTTTTTTAATTTATTCTATTCTTTAATTTTTTTATATTTTTATTCTATTTTTAGATTTTTGTAATTTTTTTATTTCCTATTAATTTTTTTAATTTATTTATTTTTTAATATTTTTAATTTATATTTTATCTTTTTTCTTTTCTTAATTTGTTTTTAAATCAGTTTATTATATATTTTAAATCTTTCAGCTTTTTATTTTATTTTTTATTCTTATTTTAATTTCTCTTTATTTTTTAATCTTATTTTAATTTTCTTTTTATAACGTATTTATATTTTAAATCTTATAATTTTTATTTTATTTTTGGAATTTACCAAAACGCATCTATGGTGTTTTATATCTATGTATATGCTTTCTCAAAAACTGGCTAATTAATCATCATGAAGAATTCTAAGTTGAAATTTTCTATGCCTAAAAAAACTTCCAAACACTAACCTTAACCCTAACGTGAAAAAATTTGTATTAAATAATTTAGTTTTATATTTTTAATTTAGTTTTATATTTTTAATTTAGTTTTATATTTTTAATTTATTTTTATATATTTAATTTATTTTTATATTTGTAATTTATTTTATATTTTAATTTATTTTTATATTTTTAATTTAATTTGATTTTTTTAAGCTTTTATTTTTATTTTTTTAATTATATCTTTAACTGTTTTTTAATTTTTTAATTTTATTGATTTATTTTTAAATTACATAGTTTTAATTTTTTTAAGCTTTTATTTTTATTTTTTTTTAATTTATATCTTTAACTGTTTTTAAATTTATTGATTTATTTTTAAATCAGTTTTTTCATTCTTTCGATTTACATTTTTAATCTTCTTTTATATTTTAATATATTATTAAATCGGGTCTAACTTTTTAAAATTTTTCTTTTACTTTATTAATTTATAAGTTATCTTTACATTTTTTAAAAAAATTAATTTTCAGCTTGAATTTTTTTTTTTTTAATCTATATAAAAAAACGGGGATTACGTTTATTACAAAGTTCCATCCGTTTGGCAAAAAGAGTTGTGACGAATTAGCACTTGACGAATAATCATTTACCAATATAATTAGTAAATGTTTATCACATCCCAATACCAAGCATATTAGCAGCCCTAGCATCGCCCATAAAAAAATGCAGCTTACGTCACAGTTAAAGCTCCGAAGCACATTAACGATAATCCAATAGTAATTTGTTATTACTAAAAAGTCCATGAGTTTTGATTATGACGTAAGCTGCATTTTTTTTAATATTTTTTTGTGGGCGATGCTTAATGCCGAAATTTGTATGATTGGCTAATCAATTGCCCGGTTAACTTATTTTTAGGGATATTAAAAGTTTGGTTCGGTTCGACTCGACTACAAAAGTCGAGTTTTAATTAAAGTTCTGTTCCAAGTCAGTCTTGGAACTCGACTCGCATTTTCACGTGCAACTTGTATATTTAAATATAGCCGAAAAAAAGTGTATTCATACATACTTTGCATGCATATGCATTCTTTTTAGCACTATATTTAAATATACAAGTTGCACGTGAAAATGCGAGTCGAGTTCCAAGTCTGACTTGGAACAGAACTTTAATTAAGACTCGACTTTTGGAGTCGAACCGAACTTTAGCATCAACGTTTCAACGTTGTTGACACTCTACTATTTGGCAATTCCGTGTCACTAATTTTTTATTAAGCAGGACGGTTATATTAAAAATACCTGCGAAGCAGGTATTTTTATTATAACCGTCCTT
>CAJVPY010002028.1:0-17366 GCA_910591965.1 Dentiscutata erythropus | reverse complement strand
GTTACGCTAATATGTAAACCATATTGTGAAACATTCCGGGCGATCATCCAATCAGATTTAAAGCCCGCTATGCTTATAATATTATTACTATAGATCCACTCTTATATTTGTAAAATTCTATCATATTTATTTCCAAGATTAAAGAATATATACAGTCAGCTAAGAATTATAAATTACTTGGACTCACACAGAATATATCCACCTCTGAATATATGATAGTAGTCGATGAGATCTGTCATAAAAGAAGCCTTGATAATGGGCAATGCTCACAATGTAAGAGATACAACACTTCTCCAGCTTGGTGCTATCCATGTGATCCCGCAAGAATAGCTCAAGGGTGGACAAGTGGAAATAACGATATCGATGATTACATTAAAAGATCTCAACTTGAGACTATTAGATATGATGAAGCAATTGAGTGGATTCCTTTTGATAAATTAAATAATATTAGTAAAAGAGAATTTAATGCAATATTCATAGCGGTCTGGTTAGATGGCTTACGATTGGTCTCGAATTATAAGGGTGAATATGTGCGATCACGTATACCATCATATCTGGTTACGCTTAAAACTTTTTCCAGTTCACAAATAAATTTTGAAATTTTAAAAGAGGTAAGCTAGAATACGGCAATTGCTATTATTATTATTATTATTGCTAAGATTAATGATACATGTCTTTATTTACTAAGTTTAAAGATTATATGCAGTTAGAGAGCGGAAAGTGCAAATTACTTGGAATTACTCAAAATAAATCTACCTTTGAATATATGATGGTACTTGAAGAATTTTATTATGACAGAGATTCCCGTAACGGATTATGCATAATTTGTAACCGATATAACACGTCTCCGGCCTGGTGCCAAACATGTGACCCTCCAAGAACAACACAAGGTTAGACAAGCAGAAATGAGGATATCGACAGTTATATTAAAAAACTTCAGCCTGAAGCTACGAGACGTGAAGAAGTTATTGAATGGATCCCTTTTGATAGATTAGATAATGTACGGAATACTAACGATGAAAATTCTGGCACAGAGCTTTTGGTGATTTGGTTAGATGGAATACGAGCAGTTTCAAATACTAGACAATCACGTATTCAATCATATTTAGTAACACTCAAGACATTCCCTGGTTCACAAAATTCTGTTGATTTTTTAAAAGAAGTGAGTTGAGTAATTATTGTAATTGTTTTTTTAAAATTAATTGTAAGTATTACTAAAAATTAATCAATTAAAAGTTTAAAAATTACACACAACTAAAAAAGAATGATATTAAAATATATGGAATAACACATAACACTATCACAAATGAATTTATGATAGTATTTAAGACACGCGATGATAATTATTATGGAATATGTACAGATTGCAATCGCTTCAATATTTCAAAAGCTTGGTGTCAATCATGTGATCCCTGTAAAGTGACTAAGGGATGGACAAGTGGGAATAAAGATATTGATAGTTGTATTAAAGAATTTCAATATGAAGCTACAGAATATGAAAAAGTAGTTGAATGGATTTCTTTCGATAGGTTGGATAATATTCAAGAGATTGGACAAGGAGGATTCGGATATGTATTTTCAGCCACCTGGTTAGATGGAAAACGAAAAATTATTAATGATGGAGAGAAATATATACAGTCACGTACTAGACCAGATATAATCGCTCTTAAAACTTTATCCAATGCTCAAACGAGCTCTGCTGAATTTTTGCAAGAAGTAAGTTAATTAAATTTTGATTAATGCTCAGTATCTAAAGTAATATAAAAATATTTACACGAATTCTTTTATTTAATAAGTTTAAAAATCATATGAAATGTAGATTGACGGGCAGTAGACTTGAGATATATGGATTAACTCAAAATATTGCTACAAACCAATATTTAATGGTGTTTCAATACGTAAATAGTGGAAATCTTCGTCATTACTTGAGGTTAAATTTTAAAAAACTTACATGGAAAGATAAATTAGTGCGACTAACAGAAATATCAAAAGATTTAATCAAAATCCATGAAGCAGGATATATTCATTGTGATTTTCACAGTGGTAATATTCTGCAACATAAAGAGGAATTATGGCTTGAAAAAATAATAAAGTCATATATTGCAGATCTGGGATTGTCACGAAATAATAAAGAATCTACATCAAGGAAAGGAGTTTGTGGAGTTTTGCCTTATATTGCTCCTGAAATTTTGTTAGGCCAAAAATTTACACAAGCAGTTGACATTATGGTTTGGGAGTTGTTATGGCGGAAATAACCACCGGAAATCCACCATTTGATGGTTATTTGTTTGATAATGATTTGGCGATACAAATTTGTGGCGGAGTAAGACCAAAATTTGCACCAGGAACACCCGATTGCTATATCGATATCAAATTAGCGGAATCATGTTTGAATTCAAATCCGCAAAAACGGCCTACTGCGAAAATGCTTTTTGATGAATTCTCAAAATGGTATGATTTTATGAATGAACAAGATACAGATGACGAAGTGGATACATTTGATGAATCCGATGAATTAGATGAGAAATCAGAAATAAGTAATAAATTTTGGGAAGCAGATGACATAATTCAACAACTACTAATAATGACACAAAAAAATTTAGATAGTGTATATACAAGCCAGTTTATTGACGTTAATGAAATTTCTCAACGATTTAGTGAAGAAGTTAATTCGGGCAATATTGTTGGTAAATATGTGATCCGAAAATCTTACAAATTCAACGATTTTAAGGTCTAATTTATAATTATTATTTGTACTTTAGATTCAGAACTTATTAACTTAAATATTAAGTCATAAAACCAGCTTTTATAATTTTTTTTCTTTAATTAAATTGATACTGTATAAATTAAAAATAAAATAAAAAGGTTTAACAATAGGGTGATTCAAAATTAATAGAGATTCAGAATTAATGTTCATGTTTCTGATTTTAAATAAATTAGTGACGTGTTTGTTTTGAAATAAGGAGTTATAAATTCTATTATTTTTATATGACGATAATATATCATCAGAAAAATATATTTATTCGTTTTCTAATTCCGAAATTTCAAACAGAAATGGACCATTTATTTTCGAAATAGGTTAATTTTGAATCATCCTAATAATTCGTTTCATTGGGCATAAATAATTGCGCAAGCATAATTTATTTCTAGCACAGATCGCCATTTATCTTAGTATTTTACACTTTTGCAGTTACAATGTAGCTTAAAACATTGGTTTAAATCTTTGTATAAAATTCAAGTTCTAATTATGCTCACTATATTAAAATTTTGTACACTATATTTATTATAACTTAATGCTCATTCAAATTGATTTACATGCAGAAAGCTATTTATTTCACTATACTATATTACCTAGGTCTTGAGTTTGGATTATGGGCAAAATGCGCATTTTATCGATCATCATACAGCTACCATGCTGCATTAGGGTGTTCAACGGCCTATTAAAATCATATAGTTAGGGTTAATAATGATCATCACTAATTGCGGATTTTCTAATGGTAATTTTTGGGTTTGTTACTTAAAATTCCGATGCTCAAAATCCAGAAAATAAAATCCCGATAGTATTAAAAATTGCTTTCGGGATTTTAAACTTTGGGATTTCGGTATCAGGATTCTGAGATAAACCGGTAATTTTATTATGTGTTTATTATCTTATAATTTTGTATTTTTATTAATTATTATTTAAATCAATAAAATTTTAAATTAATTAAAATAATTTCGATTTTTTATTTTTATACTTTTTAAAATAAACATGCCAAAAAGAATTAAACAAGTTAAGCATTATAGTCAGCAAAATCATTTAAAAAAGGCCCGTAAACAAAATTTTTATAGATGCATAAAAAAAAACAAACTGGATATGTATTAAATAATCTTTTTTAAAAAAGTTTTGCAGAAATTGACCCTGTTGAGTAATAGAAACCAATTTATTAAGTTGTATAACCTAATATACAGTAATTGATATTGTAAATCGAACCTATAAATTTTACTAAAATAAAATTACATTTATTGAAATAACTAATTAATCAAACAATATGATATTTTTTTTTTAAATTGAAGCTCTAAACTAGCTTTACACTGAAATAGAGCTATTTTTTTAATCTTCTTTTTAAAAAAGTCAAAAATAATTTTAATAATTGAAGCTAAGAACATTAATCATCAGCGTTCTAAATATTTTGATAAAAATAGCTCTATTTCAGTGTAGAGCTAGTCTTGAGGCTTAATTTAAAAAAAAATAGTATTCTATTTAGTTGATTATTTATTTCAATAAATCTAATTTTTTGTTTTAATAAAATTGATATATGTGTATTGATTTCAATAAAAAAATCTACAATTAGTGATGATCATTAGTGACCCTACCTATAGGCCATTGTACACCCTAATGCTGCATCTATATTCTATATTATTATAATCTAATTCAGAGTTTGTACAGTAGGTGGCAAAAGTAACGCCCAATGATCAATTTTATAGTAAAACATATATAAAATCCTTTTTAGAAAATTTTGCCATCAGAAAAAAAAACTTGTTTTTTTTTTGGACCATGTGAAAATTATACATTATAAAATATAAACATCAAATTTTCTAAATGTATAAATTAAAAAATTTTTATTTTTAAAATTTTGGACTTTTACTAATTTTAACCTTTAACATTTTTACTATATTTTTACTTTTCACATTTTTACTATATTTTTACTAAGTAAAATTTGTAAAATTTAATTGCAAATTTTGTTATATTAAAACTTTTATTTTTTTATAAAAATAATTTTTTATTTTATATTACCTTTAAAGTATAATACTAATACTTTTAATAATTATAGTTAAGCCTTTTTAAAAGAAATTTAAATTTTTTATTTAATTTTGAAGTCAAATTTACAAATTTTATATGTTTTATATATGAAATTTTAAATCATAAACTTTTTAATTTTTAAAAAAATTATTCCAATTCATCCATACTGATGAAATTCACAGATTATTAGAGTATAAATATTGAATTTACTAATTATAATAAAAAAAAATTTTTAATAAAAACAATATGAACTTTTATATATTTTATTATAAAAAAATCTATTGGGTGTTACTTTTGCTATCTACTGTACATTTTAACAATTTTGATTGGTTGTTTGTAGAATTATTAAAAAGTTTGTATTTCTGGTATGACATTTACTGCTATATAATAAAATCATAATATTATGGCAATAAATTTACATATTAATACAAATATGTAACTATTGCAACACTTTTAATCATCTGTATAATTATCAAATTTGGGGATCATCTAAAGTCCAAGTTTGCACACTTTACTATTTTGGATATATATATTAAAATCTAAATCTAAAAAAAACTGTGAGAATTTTGGTTGATTAGCTATATCCAAAAAACTATTTGAATTAAAGTTATTTTTCTTTCTAAATATAATATATAATTATTGTAATATTTGATCATAATATCATCATTTATTCATAATTCGATCTATGAATTAATAATCAATATGAATATCACCAAATGAATTGATTTTTCACTTTTTGATTTGATTCCTGATAATTTTTAAACTAAGTACAAGATATATTATATAGTGTGTTAAAATCACATTTTTTGGGTTTGATCTATAAAATTGATTTTGAAAAACTCTCAATTCCTGGTTTTCACTTGGCAATATTCATAATGAAATTAAAAATTGATTTATTGTGGTTTGCATAATTTTGTGACTTCTATAATTAATTTTTTATATGATTAAATAATTGTTATTGCGATCACAATTACTAAAGCTAGCCAGTTTATCATAAATCTAAGTTTGTGTCAAGCTTAGATTTGGCTGGCTTTAGCAATCATGATCGCAATCACAATCATTTAATCATAAAAATAATTAATCATAGGGTTACAAAATTATGCAAACCACAATAATTGATGATTCACCAGTCACCTGGTACAATAATTATAGTATAACATAATGCAGATCACTTATAAAAATTAGAGTTTTTGGAAAGTGGAGTTCACATATCTAAGCCATTTTTTTGTATTAAGTTAATCGATCTTGTCAATTAACTTAGTACAAAAAAAAGTTTTACTTGAAGAATTGTCAAAAAATCTCTGTATTTCCCTTTTATGTAATTTACATAGTAATTTGTGTTATATTAAACTATAATTGTTGCACCAGGTAACTGGCAGATCATTAATTAAAAAATAATTTTCATTTATTATACATGCTAGAGTATCTTATATTAAAAAGACCCATTTTGGTATATATCTTATTTTGAGATAATTGAGTTTAATTATTTGTTTTGATTTTTAGACTGATCCAGAATTGAGCAAATTCGCGATTTTGTTTGGTTAAGGTAGCAAATTACTATCAGATAATCTCATAATGTGTTTGGCCTTGGACAGCCTTGTATAATTTTCTTTTACATTATTTCTATTTTTATTATACAAATCAACTTTTATTTATAATTAAAAAATGTTAAATGGGTAACCCCCTAGTTGGGGTGCAGGTACGGCAGATAGTATAGAACCTTCAGGTGGACTACTTAAATTAGGCACTCAAAAGGTGCATGTGTGGCTTAATGTACCATCATTGTAATTGTATTATAAAATATTATTAATATTCTAATAAAAGCTTTCAGGCCAAAGAGGTCTCCTTAATCTATAAAAAAAATTAAAAAATTAAAAAATTAAAAAAAATAAAAATAAAAAAGAAAAATATCAACCAAGTTAAAATTTACTTGGATCTATTAAAACCCATTTTAAAAAAATTTCAAAATGGGCCTTTTAATATGAGGCACTCTATATTGTGTATTGCTAAAGTAGTAAGGTTTGTAACAAAACTTTTTATAGCAACTCACAAGAAATTATAATGATTCTAATATAAACCAACTCAACCTTAACCACATACTGTAGTTATTACAATTCTGTATAAAAATTTTTACAAATAAAAATCATAATTTTGTTACAAATAAATTCAGCTATATATTATGTATTAAGAAAGTGTGTGACAGAATTTTTATTTAAATAAATTACCAGAGTGAGTATAAGTTTAATTTAATTTACTTTAACAAATATGTTTCAAGACATTGATTAAACGTAATTATTCAATTGTTTAAAAAATTACCAGGATAAGTACAAAGTTTAGTTCGATTTGCTTTAATAATTATGTTTTAAGATATTGATTAGTATAGCATTGTTTATAAACAGCTCCTATATTTTGTAAAAGGTATACAATTTGATATTGAAATGGTTAGTGAATTGAAAAGTAAAAAGAGTGAACAAGAGTATCGATCGATCGACTTATGTGATCATGCAGTTGATCAGAGTTGTGAAAGTTAATTGAAGTGTGGGCGGCATAGAGTAGATCAGGTATATACAGTGTTGTCAATAGACATGAACATGTCCATGGACATAAGCATCTATAGACATGGATATATAAAAATATGGATGTCCATGTCTATGAATATATAAAAATATGGACATGGACATTAGACATTGTGTTCATAGACTGTTCATGTCCAATAATTTGCTTGAACATATGTCTATATACAACACTAGATACATAGGTACCATAATCACTAATATATAAATATGATGATTAATTTGATAATTAAAAGCTTATTAAATTAATAACAATGAAATAGTTAAAGAGTAATACAAGATATGTAATTGTTTGAATCACATAAATAGCAAAATGTAAATAAAGAAAGTCTTTAGTCTTTTGACTGAGAAAATTTGAATAATAAATGAATAGTTAGAGTAAATACATATGTATCATTAGTGTTAAGTGCATTGTGAAAGAAGGTGTATAAATCTCTAGTGCCAAGTGAGACCGTAATATTAGATAAACTAACTGGGGTAGATAACAGTTACTATAGTAATTGTTTAACTCTTTGACAATTAGCTATAATTATTCAATTATTCAAATAAATTACCAGAGTGAGTATAAGTTTAATTTAATTCACTTTAACAATTGTATTTCAAGAGAATATATGATTAACCATAATCATTTAATCATTTAAATAAATTACCAGGATGAGTACAAAGTTTAAATCGATTCACTTTAACAATTGTGTTTTAAAACATTGATTAACCATAATCATTCAATCATTCAATAAATTACCAAGGTAAGTATGAAGTTTAATTCGATTCATCTTAATAACTGAGTTTCAAGAATACATGTAATTAACCATAACCATTCAATTGTTCAATAAATTATCAGAGTAAGTACAAAGTTTAACTTGATTTACCTTAACAATTGTGTTTTAAGAGAATGTGCGATTAACTATGATTATTTGATCATTCAAATAAATTACCAGAGTGGGTATAAAGTTAAATTTAATTCACTTTAATAATTGTATTTCAAGACATTGATTAACCATAATTATTCAATTGTTCGAATAAATTACCAAAGTGAGTACAAAATTTAATTTGATTCACTTTAACAATCGTATTTCAAGAAAATATGGGGTGAGTCAATAGAAATAAAGCAAATTTTTTATAATAAAATTTTTTTATAACTTTAAACAAGAATAACATAACAAAAACTTGACCAAATTTAATAAAAATTTTTTTAAATAATTTTTACAAACTTGTAAAATTAATTTAAAAAATTTTTTATTAAATTTGATCAAGGTTTTGTTAAGTTATTCTTGTTTAAAATTTTAAAAAAAACTTACTAAAAAAAATTTGCTTTGTTTCTATTGACTCAACCTTATATGTTATTAACTATAATCATTTATTGTGGTTTGCAAAAAAATGTGAAATTTGCAGATCAAAAAAAAAAGTAATCAATGATTTCTGATTCTGATTGCCAATTTTTTTAACATTTTTTTGCAGAAATAAAGAATGTTCTATAGAATAGGTAAGCAAACTCTGCAAACTCCACAGCTCCGCTAAGTATTTATTAATGATTACTAATTATTAATGAAGCTTATTTTCTATATTGCCTACTTATTCTATAGAACATCTTTTTTTATGTTGTAAAGAACTTGATTGTGTAGTATTAATTTTTGCTTCTTTTCTAGCCTAGTAAAATTTACTATTGCATGAAAAGCAAGAAGAAAATTTAAAAGCTGCAATAAATTCAATCTTATAAGAATTATTACATAATATTGCTAGAAGTTAATAAAAAAGACATTTGTGTATCCAACGCATATTCTGGTATAATAATTTTAGTCATTAGAAATGAATTTTTTTAAAAAAATGTATGCTAAATAAATATATATAAGACTTATATCTGATATGGTATAATATTGGTAGATATACATACATCATCAGAAGAGGACCCCGGACATCTCTAATATAGATCATATTTGGATTTTGGCCAATTTGGCCTAATTTGCTAAAAATTAAAATTTTGCCTTTTCTTAAATACCTTCAGATCCAGTGATTAGAATTGAATGAATGTTTTTTTAAAAGAAGCGCCTCACTGAGAGCATTTATTTTAAAAAAAGTTTATCCAAATTAGACTGCTGGTTGCTAAGATATTTACAAATATGTGACTCCTTAAATTTATGGAAATTTTGCTGAAAAGTTCATATTTGCCTATATCCTAGATGTCCAGGGTCCTATCAGAAGTAATGTTAAAAAAATCAGCAATCAGAAATCATCAATTTCTTTTTTTTTTTGATCTGCAAATTTCACATTTTTTTGCAAACTGCAATAATCGTTCAAATAAATTACCAAGGCAAGTATGAAGTTTAATTTAATTCGTTTTAACAATTGTGTTTCAAGACATGATTAATCGTAATCATTAAATCATTCAATAAATTACCAGGGTGAGTACGAAGCTTAATTCGATTCACTTTAACAATTGTGCTTTAAAAGAATGTGTGATTAACTGTAATAATTTAAATATTCAAATAAATTACCAGTGTGAGTATGAAGTTTAATTTGATTCACTCTAAAATATAGTTGTTAGACAAAACCTTGAGGTTTCATGCTAACAAAATGTGAAACCTAGTTTTGTCTTTCATCAACCAAAATCTCAAATAATGAAATGATGAAAGGTGACGAAACTGGCAAAAGGTGACGAAACTGATGAAAGGTGACAAAACTTACGAAAGGTGACAAAAATGATGAGAAACAGAAGCAAGTGTAAGTAAGGGTGCCACTGGCTCCTACATTTATGTTTATATAATACTAAAATTTAAAACATACATATCAATTTTAATAAGTAATTTATCAATTAAGTAAATTAGCACAATTAAGATTACTCCACATATTTCTGTATATCAATATCCTATTGGCTAAATCAATAAAAGACTTTTTATTAATAAATTAGTATAGATAATATGTAAAAATTAATAAGAGGTACATACATACATTGTTTTCAGATCTTCAATTATAAAATTTCTGTAATTGGCTTTTCAAAACCTAAATATACAAGCCGGGCCAAGCCAATAAACATCTTCGGCATTAAACATAGATGCTGCTTATTTGCTATTTATAATTTCCGTAATTGGCTTTTTAAAACCTAAATATACGTATAAGTCAATAAATATCTTCAGTATTAAATATAAATAAAAAGCCTCCCTCATTAATGATTTATCGACGAGTTAAATATCTAAAATTATAGATTATTTTTATTGATAGCTTAATCAAAACCAAAATTACAGTAGTAATTTTTTAGCGAGAGAAGTAAGGATTCAATCCTGTATTTTTTTTAGCAGGAGCACTAGGGTTTCGTCATTTTGAATTTGGGTTTCGTCTTTCGTCAGCAGAATTTGAGGTTTCGTCTTTCGTCAGGGGTTTCGTCATTTTGGGGTTTAGGTTTCGTCTTTCGTCACCAAGCAAAAAAGGTTTCGTCTAACTACTATACTCTAACAATTGTGTTACAAGACATTGATTAACCATAATCATTCAATCGTTCAATAAATTACTAAGGCGAGTATGAAGTTTAATTCTATTCACCTTAATGATTGTGCTTCAAGAGAACGTGTGATTAACCGTAATAATAATTCTAATACAATAAACTTAACTGCGACTACATACTATGATCATCGAATAGCAATTTCTATAATAGAAATTTTTACTTCGAATTATGGTAAAAATTGACAATCTCAACTGTAATCACATTAATAAATAATTCCGATGAAACTTATTAAAATTTAATTACATATCGTACATATTGCAATAAATAATTACTTCTGTAAAGAATCTTTACCAGTATAGTTTGATTAAACAAATAAGATGGGTGGCGCTTCGCGCCACCTATCGCACTAGTGATTGATAAGTAAAACATATTAGTCATGCAGATGGTAATCTGCATTGTGATCGGCAAAATGCGCATTTTGCCCATCTCTAGTTCGGACTGTTCATATTTCTTTTTTGATTATTAATATATATATATCTTTTGTAGTTTTTTTTTTATGTTTATTATACTTATATCCTAATGACTTTTTAATACACTGTCAAAAAGTTATCGGATAAAAATAAAAATGAACAATGGAGAGAAAGATTAATAAACTAAGCTTTATGAAATATACTGCTTTAATTTTAAAAAAAATTAGTATGGAATTATAAAGAACTGTAAAAAATTTAATTAAAAAAAAATTTGAATAAACTTTAAAATTTTTTTCAATAATAGTTGGCCTAACTTTAATATATCAAATTTTGTAAAATTTGTACCTTATAACACCGTTTTAGGCATTCCCTTTGTATTACTGTTACTCGCAAAAATTAGTGGCTGCACAACTTCAGAGTTTTGTAACACAGTTACAATTATTTTTTCATTAGTTTTGTGCTCAAATTAAAAAGTTTATCGTTTTTAATTATTAATTTAACAATGAATTTATCAGAAGAGAGTCAAAACTATGGAATTTGCACGCAATGCGAGAGATGCAACACTTCCCCAGCTTGGTGCCAAGAATGTGATCCTGAGAAAACAGCACGGGAATGGACAAGTGGAAATAAAGAGATCGATGATTATATTAAAAAATTTCAACTTAAGACTACAAGATATGATGAGGTTATTGAGTGGATTCCCTTTAATAAATTAGAAGGCATACAGAAATTTTATAGTGACTTATCTTTAGCAGTTTGGGTAGATGGCATACGATCAGTTTCTGAAGTTAATAGAAAATACATACAATCCCGTATACCACGATGTTCAGTTACGCTTATGACCTTGCCAAATTTACAAAAAAATTCTGATAATTTTGCAGAGAAAGTAAGTTTAAATAGTAAATTAAAGTACCTTTGTTAATTTATTTTTGTATGTTTATATAAATTTAATAATATTGTTTTTAAGGTTAAATATGTACGGTCAATTAAACATCATGAATTCTTAATACTTGGATTTACACAAAATATATCCACCTCTGAATATATGATAGTAGTCGATGAGTATTATCATAAAAGAACGTCGGATAACGGGAAATGCGCACAATGTAAGAGATACAACACTTCTCCAGCTTGGTGTTATCCATGTGATAATGCAAGAATAGCACAAGGATGGACAAGTGGAAATAAGGTTATCGATTACCATATCAAAGAATCTCAACTGAACATTACAAAATATGATAAGGTTATTGAATGGATTCCCTTTAATAAATTAGAAAACATACAGAAAAGTAATGAAGGAGTTAATAAAGACTTAGACCAGTATACAGAATATTTAGCAGCTTGGGTAGATGGCATACGATTAGTTTCCAAAGTTGATAGAAAATCTATACAATCACGTATATCTCGATGTAAAGTTACACTTAGGACTTTTTCTAGTTTGGATCCTGTTGATTTTTCAAATAAAGTAAGTTAGAATTTATATATTGTATATAACTTTAGCAATATATACTTACAAAATTTATTTCTAAGGCTATAGAATATTAATGTATATAATTTTATTAATATATCTTATATACTTATATAAACTCTTTCATATTTTTTTCTTAGGTTGAGGAATATGTACAGTCAATTAGGAATTCGGAATATAGAGACTGTAAATTATTTGGATTTACGCAAAACCCATCCACAAGTGAATATATGATAGTATTCGATGAGTTTTATCATGAAAGAACTTCTACTAACGGGCAATGTGCACAATGTAAGAGGTACAACACTTCTCCAGTTTGGTGTTATACATGTGATCCCGCAAGAATAGCACAAATGTAGACAAGTGGAAATAAGAATATCGATGATTATATCAAAGAATCGCAGCTGAAGACTACAGAATATAATAAGGTTATTGAGTGGATTCCCTTTAATAAATTAGAAAACATACAAAAAATTAGTGAAAGAGACTTGAAGATAAAATTTTCGGCAGTCTGGGTAGATGGCATACGATTAGTTACTATATCTGATGAAAATTATATACAATCACGTATATCTCGATGTTTAGTTACGCTTATGAGCTTTTCTAGTTTACAAATGAATCCAGTTGATTTTTTAAAAGAAGTAAGTTTATGTCTGTGTTACAATGTACATAACTTTATTAATATATCTTATATGGTTACATAAAACTCTATCATTTTTATTTCTCAGGCTAATGAATATGTATTGTCAATTAATGATTGTAAATTATTTGGATTTACGCAAAACCCACCCACATGTGAATATATGGTAGTATTCGATGAGTTTTATCATGAAAGAACTTCTACTAACGGGCAATGTACACAATGTAAGAGGTACAACACTTCTCCAGTTTGGTGTTATCCATGTGATCCCGCAAGAATAGCACAAGGGTGGACAAGTGGAAATAAGAATATCGATGATTATATCAAAGAATCTCAGCTGAAGACTACAGAATATAATCAGGTTATTGAATGGATTCCCTTTAATAAATTAGAAAACATACAAAAAATTAGTGAAAGAAACTTGAAGATAAAATTTTTGGCAGTCTGGGTAGATGGCATACGATTAGTTACTATATCTGACAAAAATTATATACAATCACGTATATTTCAATGTACAGTTGCGCTTATGAGTTTTTCTAGTTTACAAATGAATCCAGTTGATTTTTTAAAAGAAGTAAGTTTATGTCTGTGTTACAATGTACATAACTTTATTAATATATCTTATATGGTTACAAAATTCTACCATGTTTATTTCTCAGGCTAATGAATATGTATTGTCAATTGATGATTGGATTTACGCAAAACCCAACCACTTGTGAATATATGATAGTATTTGATGAGTTTTATCGTAAAAGATCTTCTAATAAAGGGCAATGCGCACAATGTAAGAAATACAACACTTCTCCAACTTGGTGTCGAGAATGTGATCCCAAAAAAACAGCAAGGGGATGGACAAGTGGAAATAAGGATATCGATGATTATATCAAAGAATCTCAACTGAACACTACAGAATATGATGAGGTTATTGAATGGATTCCTTTTAATAAATTAGAAAACATACAAAAAATTAGTGAAAGAAACTTGAAAATAAAATTTTTGGCAGTCTGGATAGATGGCATACGATTAGTTTCTAAATGCAACAAACAATATATACAATCACGTACACCACTATGTACAGTATCACTTATGACTTTTTCTAGCTTACAAATAAATCCCGTTGATTTTTTAAAGAAAGTAAGTTTAAGTTTGTATTTTAATGTATATAACTATATTTATTTATCTTATATACTTATATAATATCTATTTATCTATATACTTATATAATATTTATTTACTTATACTTACATAATTCTTTCATGTTTATTTCTCAGGCTGAGGAATATTTAAGGTCAACTAAGAATTGTAAATTATTTGGATTTACGCAAAATTCATCCACCTGTGAATATATGATAGTATTCGATGAATTTTATCGTGAAAGATCTTCTGCTAATGGGCAATGCTCACAATGTAAGAGGTATAACACTTCTCCAGCTTGGTGTCAAACATGTGATCCCGAAAAAACAGCACAGGGATGGACAAGTGGAAATAACGATATTGATGATTATATCAAAGAATCTCAACTTAAGACTACAAAATATAAAAAGGCTATTGAGTGGATTCCTTTTAATAAATTGGAAAACATACAGGAAATTTGTGATTCAAAATTTTTAGCAGTCTGGGTAGATGGCGTACGATTAGTTTCCAAAGTTGATGGAAAATACATAAAATCACGTACACCACGATATTCAGTTGTACTTATGACTTTTTCAAATTTATCAATAGCGACAGACTCGCCGTTTCCGGGTCTGACAACGTCGTCTCCTCCTTTTAATGATTTTAGCAATTTAATTTTCTTTACTATCCATCAAATATGGAAAACATCTACCCAAACCTTTCAATTTAGGTATTCTTTACTGAGAAGATTTTTTTATTATAGTTTGGTTAAACGTTAAAAAATTGTTGTATTACGCTCATATTAAAGTATCGATTAAAAGCTTCGAACATTAAAAATAAAATGGCTATCTTTTTAGACCGGTTAGAAATTTGTTGAGAGTTAATTGTTTATTATGTTTGATATGTAAAAAATGTAAAAGTAATGCTTGAGTGACCTTTATCAATGGTAAATTTTTGAAGAAAAAAAAGGTTGATTGTGTCTCACTGATTTGTTTATTGAAATTGTAACTCACCTGGTTAATTTATTTAATTTCCGATTAATTAAAAATTTACTTTCAATCCATTGAGTGAGGTGCTTAAGAACACAATAAGGTGCTCTCAAGCATCTTCCTGAGTGTCACATAATCATTACAATAAATGAATATAAAGATTGCAATCAATGATTGAGTGAACTTTTTTCATATTACAATTATCATGTAAAAAAAAAGCAACCATTCAACAAACAAAAAAAATATTACCATTATCAACAACTTCAAATGTATCTGTTCCAACTACTTCAAGTGTTTCTGCTACTTCTTTAGCAACTCCAAATAGTTCTACTGTCTCTTTGCCTAATTACAATATCTTTGTTGTTCCTTTTATAGATTTAACAAATTATTATATACTGTTACAACAACATTAATCTTCTGCACCATTATTTAATCCTTTAGTTTTAAATAGAACTAATAGCAAATATTAAAAGGTATATATTGAATTTTATTTAAATTTTTTATAAAGAATTTTTTTTAAAGTCATCCGTTAGTGACAATAATCAAACTTTTACTAATAATAGTAGTCAAAAAATTTAAAAGTTGTAGATGAATATCAAGTTTACCCTATTTCAGGAATTAAGTAAATAATTGATAGATATTATCTGAAGATAACAATTGTTAGTTATTTTTTGGGTTTCTTGTAGAGGCCTGCAAATTCTTAATTTTGCAATCTAGGCCCACCTGCAATTAGGGTTAAAAAGTCTTTGCTAGCCCAGCCTGGCCTGCTTCAATCAAAATAAAGATATTTATTATCTGATTTTTTAATAAACAAAAAGGCTTTTAATAAACAAAAAGTTTTTAATAAACAAAGAGGTTTTTAATAAATAAAAATTATTTTAATAAACAAAAAAGCTATTAATAGAGGTGTGGCGACTTAGTGTAGTGGTCTAGTCATCACCCTCTCCAAGTAGCAGGTCTAGAGTTCGAATTCCACAAATGACAATTTTCGAAAATTGGGTTTGTGTTCGGTTAATGGCTATGCTTATCGGTTGGATCTAATCTGTAACTTCGATCACACCATCTAGTAATGGGAGCAATGGTGCAATAAATCTGAGGAACCGGCATAACCAAAAACCCATTCGGGAAGTCCCGAGTTAGGAGTAGCAGTAATCTATGATGGTATCACAAGAGGGCTGAATTCAAACCGGGGCCCAAGATTGGAAAACCGAGTGACCAAGTCCTAATGGCAGAGGACACACCAGCCAAACTGCCAGGTTGTCGCACCGGAGAAAAAGAACATATGCTCCGAAAGTATGTACCAAGGGCAGGGCATTCTTCAGGCACCTAAAGCCTGGACAGACTGACCTTTCTGAGTTGCTGGCTGGAAGTAAGGAAGGAACTGATAAAGAATCTGGGTAAGAAAACGGTCTAATTGTGGGTACTAGAGTTGTTGTAAACCTATACAAGGGCGGAAGTAGGTAATGGTCTAATTAGGAAGGTTGTGGTTGTCAGATTGGGTAGCAGCAGCACCCTTAGGGGTAGCTTGAGATATGAACTTGGTTCGGCGGCATAATTAGTACTAGTTAGATAAGGGTTCAATGGTTAGCCCTAACCCAAGTACATAGGTCAAGCTGTGGCAGTAGGTTACTGAAGCCTGGATAAATACATGGGTAGGACATATACCCTAGCAAAAAGTTAGTCATTGGCTTCAATGTTGAGGTTTGGTACAGTTTCATGATTAAGTGGTACAGCTATCACATCTAGGGCTTAGTAAAGCAACTAGGTGGGGTCAGATGTTTCAGTAATCATTAGTTCTATAGTACAGGTACCTGTCATTTAGAAATAGTTCTCATACGCTATTTGCCGACAGGCTTAGAGTTTATTACTTACTATCTATGTTAGTTAGCTAGCA
>CAJVPY010002027.1:0-17373 GCA_910591965.1 Dentiscutata erythropus | reverse complement strand
TTACAGTCACTTTAGCTTTGTCATTTCAGCTTCATCGTTGGTGCCTTGTGAATTAACATTTCGGCTTCGTCGTTGGTGCATGTGTCATCATTTCAGCTTCTCGTTGTTGTATGCCTTGGTGAATTAACATTTCAGCTTCGTCGTTGGTGCCTTCGGGAGTTGTGTATTGTCATTTCAGCTTCTTGTTGTTAGTGCCTTGGTGAATTAATATTTGGCTTCATCATTGGTGCCTTGGGGTTGTCGTTTCAGCTTCTCGTCGTTGGTGCCTTGGTGAATTAACATTTCAGCTTCGTCATTGGTGCCTTGGGAAGTTGTGTGTTGTCGTTTCAGCTTCTGCCTTGGTGAATTGACATTTTAGCTTCATCGTTGGTGCCTTGGTGAGTTGTAAGTTATCGTTTCAGCTTCTCGTCGTTGGTGCCTTGGTAAATTAACATTTCGGCTTTGTCGTTGGTGCTTTGGTAGTTGTGTATCGTCGTTTCAACTTCATTATTGGTGTTTTGATGAATCCTTGTTTCAGCTTCATCATTGGTGCCTTGGTAAATCATTATTTGGCTTTGTTGTTTGTGCCTTGGTGAGTTTTATGTCGTTGTTTTGGTTTCTTGTCATTGAGTTGTGTATCATCGTTGATGCTTTGGTAAACTGTATATCATCGTTTCGGCTTTGTCATTGATACTTTGGTAAGTTGTATGTCGTCTTCTTGGCTTCATTGTTGGTGCCTTGGTGAATTATATCATTTAAGTTTTGCTTCTTGTATATTGGTTTTGGCTAACGAAGGCATTACAACAAGGCTGGTAGGTTAGGGCTTAAGAATTTAGAGTATTTTTCTTGTTTTCTAGGATGTTTATGAAAATTGAGGTGCTTGTTTTGAAACTTTCCTTGGCACAATTTCATATTATATCTTGTTATATTATTGGTTTTTTTTGTCTTGTGTTGTTATTGACTGTTGTGATTTTGTAGTGGTGTAGTTCAAAATAGTTGTTAGAACCTGGGTTGACTTTAGGGTTAGGGCTAGGATTAAAATAATTTTAGTCTTTACAGTTAGAGGGGCTATTAATTTAAAATCGTTCTATATAATATGTAAAATAAATAATAAATTTTTATATATAAATATTACAGAACATAAGTGATATATTAATTGATCATGTTAATAAAGTAATACGTATATAAATATTACAGAACATATAATGATATATTAATTGATCATGTTAATAAATAATGATCATGTGATATTGTAGAGGTTCGCAAGTGTTAAATTACAATGCTCGGCATAATATTTCATAATAATTTGCGTAATATTACGTAATACATTGCACAATATTTTGGAATAAATTGCGCAATATTCCGGAATAAATTGCGTAATATTCCATAATAAATTGTACAATATTATGTCCAGACCGTAATTCTTGCGCAATATTACAGGCCGTAATATCTTATGGGTTATATATTTTGCTGATGTACTAATTATAAACTAATTACCCAATCCACTTGCTAATTTAGCTACTTGGCTCACCCATTAATTAAGAACTAACCTTCTAATCTATTCGCTAGTTAGAAGTCTACCTGGCTAATTAAGAACCAATCTATTTCTTGTTTAAACTTACCCTGCTAGTTTAAAACTTATTAATGTCATTAAAAATGTAATTTAAAAAAAAGTTGAAATATAATTTTAAATAAAAATTTATTATCTTTCTTTAAAAACCAGCAATAAAAATTTATATTAAAAGTTATATATTTTTTTATTTATTTTTTGTATAATTTATATATTTGCTAATTCTAACCCTTATTATAACCAAATTTATCTAAGCATATAATACTGCAAACTAGAAACATAATATCCTTCAAATTATTTGTTCGTGTTAATTATCTTGTTCAACAAGATTATTAATATATAGAATTAAAATTATCCAATTTAAGTTCACAAATTAAAAACAATACTTACTATTATACAATATTCTTCAAATCGTTCTATTTGTATTAATCATTTTATTATGTTTCTAATTAAAAAATCATTATTAATCAGTAAATTAAAAATCAGTAAGTCGAATTTACAATAACTATTATTTACCATTATAAGATGTCTATTCATTCGTATTAATTATCTTGTTCAACTTAAATAAAGATTATTAATTTGTGAAATTAAAATTATCAAATTTAAGTTAATAGAAGATTAATAATATAGAATTAAATCATCAAATTTAAGTTTACAAAGTATGAACATAGATGTTTATTTGCCGTTATATAATACTTTTCAAATCGCATTGATCATTTCATTTGCCCCTAACCAAAAAATCATATTAATCAATAAATCAAAATTAGCAAGTCGAGATCATAGACAAAGAAATAGAAGATTATAATCGCATTAATCATTTCATTCTGCCCTAACTAAAGATCATTATTAATCAGTAAATTAAAATCAGTAAGTCGAGTTACCAAACCAAAAACATAAATACTTCCCATTATACAATACTCTTCAAATTGTTCTATTCGCATTGATCGTTTTATTCTGCTCTAACTAAAAGATCATTATCAATCAGTAAATTAAAAATTAGCAAGTCACTTCATAATTACTAATTACCATTATATAAGTCCTTCAAATTATTTATTCTCGTTAATTATCTTGTTTAACTTGTAAGCAAATATTAGTAAAATTAAAATCATCAAATTTAAGTTCACAAAGTATGAACATAAATACTTATTTACCATTATATAATACTCTTCAAATCACATTGATCATTTTATTTGCCCCTAACTAAAAGATCATTATTAGTCGGTAAATTAAAACCAGTGAATTAATAGACTAGAACATAGCTACTTGTCTACTTATTTACTATTATATAATACCCCTTCAAATCATTCATTCACATTAATTATCTAGCTCAACTTTTAATTAAAATTTTCACAAATTAAAAACATAAATACTTACCATTATATAATACTCTTAAAATCGTTCTATTCATATTGATCATTCATTCTGCTTCTAACTAAAAGATCATTATTAATCAGTAAATCAAAATTAGCAAGTCAAGTTCACAAACCAGGAACATAACTACTTATTTACCATTAGATAATTCCCTTCAAATCATTCATTTGCGTTAATTATCTTGTTCAACTTGTAAATAGATTATTATTAATATGTAGAATTAAAATCATTAAATTTAAGTTCACAAAAATACTTACTATTACACAATATTCTTTAAATCGATCTATTTGCATTGATCATTCATTCTGCTCTTAAATAAAAGATTATTATTGATTAGTCAAGTTCCCAGACACTATCTTTAAATCATTCATCATTTTAATTATCTCATTCATCTTGTAAATAAAGATTATTAATAGATAGAATTAAAATCATCAAATTTAAGTTTGTAAAATAAAAGTATAAATTCTTACTATTACATGTTTAAAATCGTTCTATTTGTATTGACCATTTCATTCTGTCTGTAACTATAAAGATTATTTATTTAGCCAGTGGAATTAAATCAGTCAAGTTTACAAAAACCAAAAAATAAATATTTATTTACTATAATATAATGCAAAAGTTCTTCACACAACACATCTTAAAAGCTCTTCGCACAACTAAGACAATTTAAAAAATCTACTTTTTAAAAACTACTTCTCTAATGCTAATTAAATGCCTTATACAACTAGAAAACTAACTTGTCTTTCAAATCGTTTTATTCATAGTTGAAGAAATTTAAATGCTTATTTCCGTTACATAGTACATTCCAAATTGGTTTAGTTACGTGGATCAATCTATAGGTATAACTATCATTATTGTGGTGGAGTTAAATAGGCAAATTAGTAAGAGCCTACATGATAATATATTGGATACAAAAGCAAAAAAAGGTTATTTTAAACTTTATAATTAATGTGAGTTATGTATCTCTTAAGTATATGTTTCTAATTTAATCTACACCACTTGTTTTTTTTCATCTACTAAATACTATAAGTTATTCAAGATTTGGAAACATGGATTTAGTTTAGACTTTGAATTAGTTTAGAAATTATATTTGAGTAAGTTATTTGCCAAAGCAATCTGTTTGTTAAATTGAGTTTGGGTAGCATGTTAAAATAAAATGGGTATGAATGTACTATAAAATAAGTTAATTTATAAGCCTAATTAATATAAGGTCAAACATATTGAATGCTGCGTTCGTCCAAAGTAAAGTTTGTCAAAAAAAAAGATTGATACTTAAAAACTTTATAATCAGAAACTTTTGGTTTCACTGTATTATTATTATTATTTTTTTTTTTATATTTTGGCAGTCTTGCCTCTACTTTATTAGGCTTTATAATATTATACTATGAAATATTAAAAATTTTTTAAGAGGCTATTCCTCTTGACATCTAAATTACAAGTATTAGCTCACCCGGTTATTCAAAAAACACCTATGTGCGACCTGCTATAGTAAGTTTTACCTTCATATTAACTTGTCCTGCACTTGGAGGTTTTACTGTATTATTTGTACTACTTTAATGCTATATTTGTTTAAAAAAAAATTTGTACTTTATTTATAACCTGAAAATTTTAATTTTCGTCTTGTTATATGCAATCTGCGCCACATCCTAATATAGAAAATTCTTCTGTTGAGTGACAGATTATTAATTAATTAATTAAAAAATATGGATCAATAAATAGTATAACCACTAAAACTTATAAAACACTTCATAAAGACTATATAAAGATATCTTATCAAATATCAAACAAGAAAAACTATATGAAACAAATATTGAATATAGTACATTTAAATAGTAAATCAATATTGACATTGGACATATAGGGTTATTCATATTAAAAAGGCCCATTTTGCAAATTTTCAAAAAATGAGTTTTTATTAGATTTATGTAAATTTTGACATGACTAACATTTTTCAATTATAAGTGAAAGGCGATTTGCTTAATAAAAAATAGAGATAATATAAAGAAAAATTACACGAAGCTGTCTAAGGCCAAGAATATCACAAAATTACCCGATAGTCACCTGTTACTCTTAACCAATCAAAATCATGAAATTTGCTTAATTCCGGATCAATCTGAAAATCAAAGCAAATTATTAAACTCAATTATCTCAAAATTGTTTATATTGCAAAATGGGCCTTTTTAATATGAATAACCCCATATGTCCAATGCCAATACTGCTTAGTAGATAATCTCTAAGTATCATTAATAATTAATTATTATTAGATTAAATGAAAAAACTTACTGAAAAGAAGTTTATAAAAAATATTGCCAAACTAAAGGGTTTGAAAAACCTTTATGAGCCTTAAAATTAAGGTTAGAAAACCTAGATAATTTCCTTTAAAAAAATATAAATAATTTGAATCTATTACAAACTAAAGGCTTTTAAAACCTACTAACTAACCTTGATGATTTTTTTGAAATAGAATTAACTGTGTTTTTTAATAAAGATAATTATATAGAAATATTTTCTTTTGCATTTTTAGAAAGTACTGATATAATTTGTGCTACTTCAAATTTTCATGGAAAACTAATATTTTCTAATATTACAGTAAGTACACTTAATGATTAAAAAAATAAAATAAATTGGTATAGCTTAGTAAGTATCGATTTTATTTAATTTAAATTACACATATTCCAATGCATTTTAACAATAAATAATGACTATCTCTTAAACCTTTTAGTGGCCATATTTGGTTGCTAAAATGTTTTTTTATATATTTTTTTTATAATTACTAAAAATTTTATTAAGCTTGGCTCTTCCTATTTTTAAGCTAAAATAAAAATATAGTATATAATTAATTAATAATAAAATAATTTTAATATTATTAAAGGTATTAATTCTTGAATCTTGTTAGTTCTAAACTTTTTATATAAAAATATTTTTAAAAGAGAATTTCTATTTGTACCTAGTGGGTATGATACCTGGTATAAGAAAAAAATCAAAAATTAGTAATATCTCAAAATTTTATTAAGAAACTATATATAGGTATTTTAAATAAAATTGTTCAGCATCTAATTTTATATATAATTATACATATTTTTAAATCCAACCCTAACCTTAATATATTTATAGAACATTATATAAATATTATATCGGAGTATTAAATTTCCTTTTAAAATTATTGAAGTTTTATATATAAAAACTACAAAAAAGCTTTTTTGCTTCTAATTAAAGTTAAAATTTTATTTAAAAATTTATAAAAATTTTATTAATTAAAATTATTTTTAAAAACTAATTCTATAATCCTGTTCTAAGATTATAGAGAAGTAAGCTTAAAATTTTAAAAAGTTTGTCAAATAATAAAGATAAATATTAATTTTTTAAAAAATTTTTTAAAATTTTTAATATTTTTAATATATAAACAACTATATTTTCTTTTCTTATAATTTAAAAATCAATATTACTATTTTGTAATTTTTATTTTTAAATATTATTATGTAAATTTTTTTTTTAAATATTTTAATATTTAATAAAATTAGATCAGATACAACTGTTTATAAATTTTAGCAGCCAAACTTGATGGTTTAAGGAATAAGTAATAAAGTTAATAAATTTTCTCTAACTTAGTAAGTAATATATACTAATATATATAAAAAATATCATTTATAAGATATTTAAGTTTTACCAAGTGATTAACAAAGATCCATTAGAACTTGCTCTTGTTTATTAGTATGATGAAGATGGTGAATTATAAGGATGTTCTAAATTAAAATTAATTAAACAATACAGTTGTATACCTATAGATAGTATAGATAGAACTGTATATATAGTTGCAAAATTTGAAAAATAAATGAATATTTAGTAAACAGTTTTATGTTTTAATATTTGAAGCATATAGAGTAGAGTCAATAGAAAAGGGACAAATTGTTTTTAGTGAAATTTTTTTTAATTTTTAAATTAAAATATTTTAACAACTAACTAACCAAATTTGCTTAAAATTTTTTTATTTTAATTTTGAAATTATAAAAAATTAAAATAAAAAAATAATTATGAGATATTTAGGCCTAAAGTCAAGAAAACTTTTACTTAAAAAATTTGGCTCTTTTCTATTGACTCTACCTTATATATTTAATATTTAAAGTATATATTTATAGTATATATCAATTAAAGTTACAGTATATCAATTAAAGTTACCATATATCAATTAAAGTTATACATATTTCTAATTAAAGTGCTAATTATTGATTAATAATATAATAATTAATATATGGGAAGAGTCAATAAAAATAGGACAAATCTATCTAATAAATTTGTCTTATTTCTATTGACTCCCCCCATATTATGATTTTGGTTAGTTTGATAATAATCGATAATTTGATCTATATTGATTTCTTACCTATTATTGTTTTTAAGCAATTTTTGATATATATCGCTTAATTGGGAGTTCACGAGTAAGCCAGAGAGTGATATGACTCAGATTACTATATAAATTTACTATAGTGCAAATATGGCCTGCATGAATCTAAAACTTTTTTTATACTAAATTAATCACTCTTCTAACTTAAGAGACTTTTGTAAAGCTTGTCAAAACACATCTAATGATAGTTAGAATATCAAAATCAGCCTAGGTGCTAAGATATCTTTAAAAAATCTTTCTTTTACTATATAAATTTCTTTGCAAATGATAGTATTGTTTGCAAAAAATTTTATATAGTAAAAGAAAGGTTTTTTAAAGATATTTTAGCACCCACCAGGCCAATTTTGATGGTTTAACTACTATTAAATGTGTTTTGACAAGCTTTACAAAAGTTTCTTAAGTTAGAAGGTAATTAACTTAGTATAAAAAAAAGTTACAAATTTGTGCAAGCTATATTCACACTATAGTAATCTGAGCTATAATCACTCTCTGGCTTGCTCATGAACTCCCAATTAATAGAAATAATAATAAATTATGTGTAATTGCTTCTATAGAATAATAGACTAACAGATACCTAGTTTTTTTAAAATTAAAGCTTAAAATTAGATTAATTAAAGATATAATTTTTAGATATAATTTATAAAAATATACTTGCTAATAGTATTTATTTTCAATAGTGTTTTTTTCTTCTTAAAATATATTTAGAATAAATAAATAAATTGTAAAATACTTTAAATATAAAATTATAAAAATATAAAATAATTTATATTAACTAGTAATATATAAAAAACAATTAAAATTCTCTATTATTTGAAATATAAATAATAGAGAATTTATAAAATAGTATTCTAATTTTTAGTTTAGATTAACTTAGATTTTTTTGAATAAAAACCCAAAATCAAAGTTGACTTAAATACAGAATTGCTAAATCTAAACTAGACTTGAACAGGCTTAGCTATAAATTTAATTCAGGTTTGATTTAAAGTTTATAAGTTTAAAATATGCTATAATATTGTACTACTCTTAGATTTTCTAGATTTTTTAATATTTTCTAATAAATTATTTCTTTAATAGTCCTAAATTTTTTTTTAACAATTACTTTTTTGATATATTTACTCTTAAAAACTATTTTTTCACAAATAATTTTTTATATAATTATTTTTTTAAAACAACCAATTTCTTAATAACTAATGTGCTAGATAATATTTTCTTAACACTACTATTTTCTAATCATATAGACAAATATGCGCCAACATGCAGCAGTATGCAATAGTAGACGCACCACCCCAAAAATTTTTATAGAGGTCAGTTAAGTCATTTAACATGATGATTGCTGCAAAAAAATTTATATGCTGTGCCAAAATATACTTAAACTACGTGCAACATGTGAAGTTCATATTTTTATATTACTAAATTTTCCTATTTTTCTTTTTACTTATATATCTCTATACAGATTATATTTTTTGTCTAAGATATGCAAAGTATATCTTCAGTAATGTCTTTACAGGATCTAATTATAGTACAGTGGTATTTTTTTTAATATGTATTTTTGACCGATCTATACTGTACAATAGGGTTCTATTTTAACTACAATCAAAGTAAGGTTATCAAATCATAAAGACAAAGCTATATTTTGATTTCATACTGTGTTTTAGTAATCATTGAACTTATAATACTTGACATAGAAATAGCAATATAAGTATAATATAATTATATCTAAGTTTGTAATTTAAAGTTTTGTTTTTTGTTATTAATTTTATAGTACTAATATCAATAATCACTACTTTTTATTTCAGTGGTGACAAACGTAATAATGCTCTTAGTTATTATATCAGGAGTTATATTTACATTGCCTGTACCGGCTTAATTAGCCATTAACTCTTTGATTTAATGCTTAATAAAAGACAAGTGAAAAACAACAAAATATGATAGTGAGATTGAATGAATTCTTTTGTTGTTTAATATTTACAAATCAATAACAGATTTTTAGTAACTTAATTAGGTAGCGTATGAAAAATTATTGGATTTACACAACCATGTACATCTAATTTTAAGAATTAGCCAAAGTAACTCTAAAATGCTGATTATCCAATCAGATATATAGCAATAGTCTACATGAAAATTAATTTAGGCAGCTTAATTGATTATTTTTAGAATTATATTAATATTTTTTTATATTGGTCCCGGCCAAGATTTATTATATTTTTTTAAATCTAGAAAACTAAGAACTAAAACAGAGATTTTATATTAGGCATATATTACTTTTTAATCTTGATTGCCTTTGGCATTTGGTTATTTTCAAAAATAGCTAACTTGTCTTTTATCTCCTTATTCATATTGTCTGCAAATTAAATTTGAATTGTTTCTAGTGTTTGATTATATACCACCTTCTATGCTTTGTTTGATAGGTTGCTTGGCTGCTTCTAGTATTCAATTGCATACCACCTTTTTATGTTTTGTTTGATAGGTTGTTTAATGGGTTGCTTGACAGCTTCTGGTGTTTGATTATATACTATCTTTTTATTTATGTTTTGTTTGATAATTTGCTTGGTTGTTTCTGGTGTTTGATTACATTCTTTTACATTTGGGTTGTATTTAATAATTTTAATAATTGGCTGTTTCTTTTTCTTAGACGGAAGTCTATGCCTAGGTGGCATTTTATTGAGAGTAATAATAGATTAATTAAACAAAGTATGCTTGAGCGAATCTTGTTCAGAAATATAATCAATTTTATTATTAAAAGTTAGATATCTACGTTTATATAGGATTACTAGTATTGATAAAATAAAATTATGCTATTGGAGGTTTCAAAATTTACAAATAAATATGTATTTCAAAATAAATAAAATCCTCCGATTTTGATAAATCAATAAAATTATAAATAAATATTAAAATAATCATTCACTATTATTTTGATCCATATCAATAATTAGAATGTTCAGACTTATGTAATTTTGGGTTGCTTAGGCAATAAAAAAATTTCTTAAATCATATAAGTCTGAAGTTTCTAGTTTGTGATGAAATGTTTTTTGTTTGATTTTTTTTTGTTGAGAATAACTTACTAGGTTGACAAGAAAATGCAGTAAGAATAATAGTACTATAAACAGTAGTGATCGTGATTTAAAAGACATGCATACTTGTATACTCAAATTTTCCTCATGATATATTCATTATATTAGAGATAACTATTAATTTATATATGTACTTACGTATGTTATAATAATGCAGATTTGATTATTGAAGCTAATATCGTTATGCATGATAATTATATACTATATATAATTTAGTTTAGTGCAAATTAAGAATAAAGATAATTTGAATAGATAGTATTAAAATTAACCCAAAACTATAAGAATTTCTTAATCGATTTGGTATTGCAATTGTCTAGGTTAATATTAATGTTTGAAAGTACTGATGACAAGTTATCCCTTGGTGGCACTCATATATTGATACTATATATGTATATATTGGTAATTGTCTCTTTTAAATTACACATTTAACTTCTTAATAACTTATCATTACTGTGCTAATATGATATTGCATTTGTTTTCTAATTTATCTGCTAATATATTTAATATTTATTATTAATATTTTAGTTTTATCATTGGTAATTTATTGTGTTAGAATATGCAGGTCTATAATTAACTTATCATGATAGAATAATTGTGTTTATAACTAATTTATCATAATAGAATAATCATACTATAATTAATTTATCATTGTGTTTGTTTTCTAATTTATTTGCTAATATATTTAATCTTAATTATCAATATTTTAGTTTTATTATTGGTGATTTATTGTGTTAGAATAAGCATGTCTATGATTAATTCATTATGATAGAATGATCGCACCTATAACTAATTTCTCATATAGAATGATCGTGCTATAATTAATTTATCATTGTGTTTGTTTTCTAATTTATCTGCTAATATATTTAATCTTAATTATCAATATTTTAGTTTTATTATTAGTGATTTATTGTGTTAGAATAAGCGTGTCTATGATTAATTTATCGTGATAGAATAATTGTGTCTATAACTAATTTATCGTAATAGAATAATCACACTATAACTAATTCATTGCTATGCTAATATAATATTGTGTTTGTTTTCTAATTTATCTGCTAATATATTTAATATTTATTATCAATATTTTAGTTTTATCATTGGTGATTTATTGTGTTAGAATGAGCATGTCTATGATTAATTCATTGTAATAGAATGATCATGTCTATAACTAATTTATCATGATATAATAATTATCTATAATTAAAATATAAATCCTACATATAGGGCAAAATTCAATATAAATATGCATTATTATTGAAAATTGTTAGCTAAATTCTTTTGTATAAACCAATTTTTTTAAAATTTTATTATTTAATTAACACAGTAATATTAAACTATTCAAATACAACCAAATCAGAAATTAAAATGGTTGAACTAGAGAATTACTCTGAAAGCTCTGTAATCTCTTATCAAGAAAAAAAATAATATTACACAATGAACTTTTAGTTATTTTATAGAGACTAAAGGATTTTATCCAAATGCTCTTAAACTTTGTTATACTTTACCTTCTAATAAGTATCCAATTCCTAATAACTATTCTTTGAAAACTAGTCAGAGACGTGATAAAAATCAAAAAACAGTTCAATGTAAAATAGAATATAAGGATGAAAAACCCAAATTTCAAATTCAATATGGTACCTTCTTTAAATATAAAATCAAATTAGACATATTAGCAACTACAGCTGCAACAAACTATGAAAAGGCTATAAATAAAACAAGCCAATTATCTGGGATATTGCTCTTTGGATTATAGCTTCAGACACTTAAAAATATTAGAAAATATCAGGCTAGACAATATTCACTTATATCTGTAAATCAAAATTTAATAAAACATGTAAATCAATATTCTGAGTCAACACTTAATAGGCATGCAAAAAATATTGCTACAACGATTAGAGATGAATTTAATCAAAGTTCTATATTTAAATACCATAATCAAGAATCTGTTTTACTAAAGTTATTAGAATATACTGTTGATAATCAAAATTATTACCTTAGTTTTGAATTGGTTGATTTTACACAAAAAGAAAATAAGATCTTAAATATAATTAAAATAATAGATTTGAATTATATTTCTCATGATGCTTACTGAGGTTTAGCCACAATAGATTATCATCTACCATATGAACATTTTATTACAATTGAATGAAATAACTTAACTCAAATAATAACTAAAAATATTCCAATTAAACTCATTGATATAGATGTAATAGATAGTAGTCTAGAAATTATTAAAGAATTTGATGATGCTAATAATGATAATATAGATTTTAATAAAGTTCTAAATGCAGTAGGCACTAGTAGACAATGTGACTATAAAGAAATACTTAGTTATCTAATTTTTTACTTAGTACATAAAAATATAATATCAATTTGTGATCCAGTAATATATTTATAAATTTCTGGTGATGGTTGTAATGTAGATCAAAAGTTAAATATGTGATAATTACTCTTACTATTCTTAATAATCAAGAGCACCACCATGTATCTAGCTATCACTTTATATCCAGAAATTGAAAAATATAAATCTCTTGAAGTTATATTAAGTCTATTTTTCAATAATCTTAAAGACTTTAAAACTAATAGATTGGAAGTTGATAGTATTCTTTGGCAGTTCGAGTTATATTTTAGTAGCGATTGGAAATTTCTTGCAATTTGTCTAGGATTAAATACTGTGAATTCCAATTATTTTTGTGCCTGGTGTCTTTGCTCCAAACAAGAAATCAGTAATGCAACTCAGGACTTGAAAATTACCAAATCGATAGACAATCTAAAAAATAACTATTATAATATACTTAGTCATATCAAACCACCATTGTTTGATATGATTTCTTTGTCTAATTACATATTTGATGTTTGAAAATAAGCTTTGGTCCTTAATGCTATCAAAAATTAAAGAATGAAATTTATTTAATGATATTAGCCGTAAAATTATTGTGGATAAAATGAAACGGCTCAATATTAAGTTTTATTTTGGCAAGAATCTACTACATGAAAAAACACATCATTAAATAAAGATGATAAAATTAAAGTACTGCAATATTTTAATTTAGCTATGCTTTTTTATCCAAGTAGAGCTAAATTAATTCGATCTTTGTAAGACAAATTTGTTAAATTAATAAGGTGATGTTTGATCAAGATAGTGATTCTTTATATTTAAAATATATAGCACTCAAATAGTTTAAACTTTTTTAAAACCTGATGAAAAAGATCCTAATAATCTACAAAATAACATTAAAGGCCTTTACTTACCAATCGATATACCTCCCTATATTCATTTTTTAGTATTTTATGGATGGGAGTTATATTAAAAACATAAGTGATAGGAGTTAAAAGCATTTTCTTGTAGTGCAGTTAAGAAAAAAAATCATAAACATATATCTTTTTTTTTCAAAAAACTACTATGAATGGAGAAAATCCTCTCAAAAGAAGTGTAGCTACAATTGAAATTTTAGAATTTTAATCATGAAACCTTTTTTTCTTATAACAACCTTTTAGACAAAAAGTTAAAAAACTTTGTATTAGCAGTTAGATAATATAAAGATAAATTTATATAATATAATTATATAATAATTACTATTATTAAATTATATGAACAATAATAAAAATTTTTAAACTATACTTTTAACATAGTTTCTAATATTTTTGTACAAGTTTCTGGTGAAAATAGACAAGAAGCTTGACCTGAATCTTTAATCTTTATTAATTAAAATATGTTGAGTCTAGCTTAATTTTGAATATTATATTGAATAGACTAGTACAAAGCTTCAATAGTTAAGTACTATAGTATGAGTTTTTGTTGTTATATTGATGTCATTTATCTTAGCTTACTAATATTGTATTTTCTAAACACCAGGTATTGATTAGTCATGATTAAATTTAAAAGAGACTTATATGTAATTGAATAATTTGAATTATAAATTTGGAGAGTTTAATTAATATAACCAGATTTTTCCAATAGTGTAGTAGTAATGATTAGCTCTTCAATAAATATTGGCTCCCACAGTATGTGATGAGAGGGGTAATGATAAGGGAAAAATAAAAAAAATAAAAAAATATATACCAATATGTTAGTTTCGTGATTATATTGTTCTTTTAAGATTATGTGTGATAATAATCGAATCACAGGTAATCAAATACAAGATATTAGTAACGGTAATGATCAATTAAGAATCAGTTATGGAGCATGAAAAATATGCAATATAGATAAAATTAAAGAATCATATAACCGATCCATTATGTAATTAAGATACAAATTAAATATCAGAGGATAAATTATGATATAATTAATTTAAGTTAAAATATGTGGATTGAAAAATAAAGAATAAGAGAGTTTTAGTTTTCTCTTTTGTCTAAAAAAAATAAAAATAAAATTAGAATATAAAAAGTTTATATATATTTACTTATAATATAAGGATAAATAAATTCTTCATGTGTATATAACACAAAAAATAAAAATTTTCAACTAAGTCTGAAAAATACTTTCTTGCCAGAAAAAGCGTATAAACGCCATATTAGAAGAAGATCAGATATCATAGCAGTTTTGACTATTTATCATACAGAACTAGGAAGTGCTGTAACAAATAGGTTCCTTCAGTTAAAAAGTTATATTATTATTAGTGTAGTTGTGGATAAGACTGTTCTCAAGCATTTAAATCAAATTGATCAAATAATAATTGTAATAATGCTCAAGTATCTCAATTGATGTCGATATTTACAAATTAAATACTTGAGCATACTTTTTCTGTTTTTTGTAATATTTGCTATACTACCTAAAAATCTAATGAAAGAAATTTCTTTTCAATTAGCTTTAGTTATATCAGCTCTTCTTTTTGATAATTTTAACAATTTAAATTTTTTAATTATCTATCAAATATGTGAAAACATATACCCAAACCTTTCAGTTTTAGGTCTTCTTTACTGAGAAGATTTAAATTTAAATGAGTGAAAAATAGAATAACAGTATTCATTATAGTTTATTAAAGGATGGATCATATCTATTATATCGTATCAAGGCATTGATTATTTGTTTTAAAAGGTTTAAACAATAAGATAAAGTGGCTATCTTTTTAGACCGTTAAAAATTTGTTGAGAATTAATTGTTTATTATGTTTTATATATAAAAAATGTAAAAGTAATGCTTGAGCGACCTTTATCAATGAAGAAAAGGATGAGTTGTATCTTGCTAATTGTACAGAAAAATGATAATTAACCACGTGATAAAGCAACTTTTATTATCAGTTTAAAGCAAAAGAACTTGAATAACATTTTTACAGTGTGTTTTGCAATAGTTTTTTCACCTTCAAAACTAATATTACAGATGTTAGTATTTAAATTTTCAAATTGAAATTTTTGTAAGGGCTCAGCCAAAAACTTTTTCACCTTAAAACAAATAGCATTAATATTTTTAATTTGTTTGATTTGTGTGAACTAGTAGGCTAGATATTAGTAAAATAGACAAATATTATCTCTTTATTAGAACATATTATGATTTTGATTTTTTCAAATTTGTTTTTTGCACTTTTAAAAGCCTTGCTTGGCTTGTAAACAACACTTCATAACTAGTTGACTATAACTATACACCTATTTATATGGAAAGTATCTTTGCGATACATAAAAAAATATGTATATAAAACCTGCAATACAAGTATGATCATCTATTTCTTTGATAGTTTTTTTTTTCTATTCTACTAGGAGCTCACCCTGGGAAATTTTTTGTTTTTTTTTTGATATTTAATTGTTCTATAGGATTAATATCATCATCTTGATCTTTGTTATTGGTATAATTCAATAATTTTTCTGAACAATATATGCTTGTTGATTTTGATTATAATATCTTTGACCCCATTTAGGATCTTCTAAAATTTGTATTAAAGTTGAATATGCAGACTCACTATAAAATCTACATTTTTATACTCATGGATTATTTGAAAATTGGTAAATATAACCTCTAAAAACAGTAATAAATTGACTTTCAGTTTATGGAACTGATAGTATCTTTTTTTCTATTTTGGCAAAACTTAATGGTAAGTGACAATGTATTTACTAAATTAATGTATTTTTAAATTCATGTGTTGTTTTAACCAGAATTTTATCAAGTTCACTGCATGGCATGTTATACTTTTCAATTGTGCTACAATGTTTTTTATAGCTATTTTCTGATTTAAATTTTCAAAAACAAACTGGGCAAGAGATCAAATATATTAAATTTTGTGAAGATGTGGATAGTAAACTCATAATTAAAAGGCAATTTCAGTTTTTTTTTATTAATAATCAGCAAAGTATTTCTTTTACAAAGGAAGTATGCAAACTGCTTTTTTAAAGATAACAATATACATGATGTTAAACAATATGTTCTAGTAGGGCTTATACTTCAAATTAGATGTCCTAATAGAGCTTAGACATGTCCTAATAAGGATTAGACATTAAATGAAATATCTGAGTAAGGCTCTAACCAGTAGTAATGAGATGGGTTTTGGGCTAAGGCAGATGGGTTGGACGCATGGTTTTGCATAATCATTATATCTTTAAAATTATTTAAGGTATAGTTATAAATTCTTAAAGTATAATTGAGTAATTGTTTTGTACATTTGACCAATTGAATATAAAAAAATATAGGGTTCAAATTAAAATTTGGTGTCTCTTGCTAAGGACCAATGCATCAAATCCACCTATATGTATTTTATAGCTACCGTAGGTTTCCGAAAATAAGCTACCCTTTTTTGGCCAAAAAGTTACACAAAAATCATGGAAGTAGCTTATTTTCAGGTAAAACTTTGAAAAGGTTGATTTTTATTATTTTTTTAAAATCTGAAAGTAGTTTCTATATACAAAAGTCAAAATTCTATTAAGTAAATCGATGAAAGTCACTTAATAAGAGTTGTTTAGGACATAAAAATACACATATTTTGAAAGTTTAAAGCAAATCGGAGAACTTTTTACTAAGATGTTTTTGCATTTTACGTTCAAACGTAAAATGCAAAAAC
>CAJVPY010002026.1:0-17373 GCA_910591965.1 Dentiscutata erythropus | reverse complement strand
TCCACTTTCTTCCTTTTTTATTAGCAGCAACTTTTACTTTTCGTTAATAATTCAAATATCTTAAAGGATTTTTTATATCATTAATAAGTAAAAGAAGACATATAAGTAAAAAGAAACATAAAGGTTGTCTCTTTATCCAAACAGTTTTATGAGCGATATGGAAATTTTCTAGTGTAATCCTAACAATATGCGTGACAGTAGTGTGCTAGAACTTCTAGGGTTAAGCTTAAGGTGAAGAATAGTGTGGGTATTGTAGAAAAATTGCTTCTCCGACATTTTTATTAGTATTCCAAAATTTAGACACTCATTACTTGTATATTCGGCTTTTTTTGCATCTTACAATTTGATTGGTTAATTCATGTAGCTTCCAAATAAGGAAATTTTAAACGACAGTAGTACGTTCGCGTCACACTAGTCACATAGATCAAAATCACTAAACCTAATTTGCACGACATCTAGGCATGGAAAATCTGAACAGAATTATTAGAATTGGCGATACAGTATGGCTAACAATAGACAAATTAGGGTAGCTGCGTAAGAACCAGGAACGTTATACATATTTATGTATATATCATTTCCTTTATTAATAATAAAGCTTTTTTTTTCTAGGATTTAATTCTGCAAAAAAAAAATTATCTTATTATAAAATTATCGTCTATCACGAGTGTCCTGTAGATTTTTTATTCATAGGTATGCTTCCTTAAATAACGTTGAACGAAAAGCATTGCACACATGTTTCTCATGTTGAAATGATCCAGTCTGATATACCGGGTTTAATTTTATTTGATGAATATTAGTTGCGAATTATGCGTTGTTGAAATAGAAACGAGATATGCTCCGGAAATAGTCTAGCTGATAAGTATGGCCTTAGCAAAATAAAATAAAATAAAATAAAATAAATAAATAAAATAGTTAAATTTAAAAGCTAATTATAATTATTCAGTAAATAATATTTTAATAAAAACAAAATAACTTAAAACATTCTTTTATTTAAAAGCAAGTTTTTATGGATAGTGACATATATTTTGTTGCTCTTTTCTTTCACTAGCATATAAAAAATAGCTACAAAAAAAATGAGTGGAGAAAACATTATTCGTGCTTCGATGAAAGTAACAAATAATATTGTGTTGGGAGATCAGCGTAAATAGTTGATTAGCGCTGACCGGTGGTTCCCGCCTGTGTAAAGCAGGCTGGCTGTTAATATGAACATGTAAAATTAATATTCAGTTGTTATAATTATGAAAATAGCAGCTTCAATTAGCTGTGATTTGTGTGCTATTTAAACTAAAACGGGTTATACTCCTAGAAATAGCAATAGTATTGTGCCAGGAGATAACTGTAAGCAGTTGTTTGTGTAGCTTAGCACTGGCCAGCAGCTTCCTGCCTCCATAATATAGGTTAGCTGTCAAATAAACATGTGATAGTGATGTTCAGCAGTTATATTTGTGAAAATAATAGGGAAGGAGAATAAGTATTTTGCATCAGTATAGTTAGGTGGGCAGATTAGTATAGTATAGGCCGATTTTTAGATCTATACTACACCGACCAGGTATTATATAAGGGGGATTAAGGTATTATGACAAAGTTAAATATTTTCGATCATATTACATGATACATTGATCAAAATCGAATGATTTTGGTATCATCTAATTCGTCTTATCGAGCTGAGTTGAATGATAACAAAATCATTCGATCCAAATCATTGGATAACAAAATATTTAAAGTTGAATTATTTTAAAAAAAATAAGAAAATTTTGGCCGTGAGTATTGTGACAAATCGGGATTACCTTGTGATCCCGTGAACCATTTGATCCCTCTCTATGAGAGGAATCGAATAGTGTAAATTTTGCCTGATTCTGATCATTGAATCATGAGATATCCCGATTCGTTATAATACCTTTAGCTATTATATTCTATGTATTATGACGAAGAGATATTATGATGAATCAGGATTATCTCGCGATCCAGTGATCAGAAATGAACGAATTTGGTACTATTCGATTTGTCACAGTGAGACAAATTGAATGGCATACAATCAATCCAATTCTGACCACTGGATCGTGAGATAGGCCAAATTCGTCACAATAATGACAAAGGGAATATTATGACGAATCAGGATTATCTCGTAACTCAATGATTAGAAATAAACGAATTTGGTACCATTCGATTCATCATAGTGAGACGAATTGAATACAAGTGACTCTTGATATAAGAAAGGTGGTTGGGTCATAGTAAAAATTTTACAAATCTTTCTTATATTAAGAGTTTATTAATAACTTTCTTATATCGAGTGGATTTATTATAGACTGGTTTTGGCTTGAACTTTCTTATATCGAGAGTTTAATTAGTCTTTCTTATATCAAAGGTTTCTTATATCAAGAGTTACTTGTAGTATACAAACCATCCAATTCTGACTGCTGGATCATGAGATATGCCAAATTCGTTACAATACCCACTTCGTCATAATACCTTATATATATGAGCATTAGTAAAATTTTGCAGTATAATTTTAAAAATCAGCCTATACTATACTGATCTGCTCACCTATACTATACTAATCTGCTATAATTTCAAGGAGAATTGGGTGGCATACCGTATTACCGCCAAATAACAACCATGGGCATTATTTTGAGGTTCGGCCCGAATTAAGCTCAATTTAGGCTGGAATTCATAATTTCACCTCTGCATGTTATTTTGCAGTAATACAGTAAGGCCAATTGCATTTCCTATAGCATTCTCATTGCACCTTTATTAAGTTAGTCATTACTGCTTATAGAAAGTCATTCAGATTATATTCACCTCCTTTGATAATTCAGAATTTGACTTATTTCAGTTGATGGTTTCACAAGGCAATTGATATTTTGTCAGCATTGGCTAGTGATTTTCATGCATAATTGGTGTGTTACACACCAAATGATTTACAAACATAGTTCACATATATAATAAAATCAAATTGTTAGGATTTTATAGTAGGAATTTACAATCTCCAGATAGATCTTTGGGACATTATATACAGATTTGATTTTTTTTTCAAAATGCATTTATTGCATTTATTGTTATTCTTTTTTAAAGCACTAATTATTTTTTTTTAAAAAACTCTTTTAAAATATCTTTAGCAGCTGCCTCACTAAGCTTTTTATCAGCCTTTTTAGTTATGTTATTTTGTCACTCTTTCCGAACAGCTATTTTCTTCTAATTTATCAATTCGATATATTGAAGTTCTTTTCTTGTTGGTTTAATATTTAATGGTCAGTCTAAAAAAACATGTCAAATACTTCATGCAAAATCAGAACCATTACTACTACCTAATAGACATATTGTTAATGGTAAATAGATCCAGCAACCCATTTATTTTAAAAATCTTTTCTGAGCCTTTTCTAACCCAGATTTTATACTATATATTAAAGTAGTAAGTTCTTGTTCAGGTAAACTTGAACATACTTCAGTGATTTGGCTTTCAAAAATAATATAAGAATTATTAATTGCACTTTGTAATTTATCAAGCCAAAATAGAACTTGATTAGTAAGTTCATATATGCAGTGCCCAGAAGGAAGGCATTTAAATATATTATTTTCTAATACCTGAGTTATATTATCAAACCCAATTAGAAATTCGAAGAATTTCAAATAGAAAAAGTTGCTAAATTGCACTATACATTTTATTTGAATGTTAAGTTTGCATTGTTTAACCAGTCATTCAAAATTTTCTATTGCTTTGCATATCCCTCAAGTATATTTTTGAATTTATTAAGTTGCTTAATAAACCAAGTTACAAAAAGATTATGAGCATTGTAGTTTTCAAGATACTGACCCACCATTATTAATTGATACCACTATTGGCTCGTGTTAGGCTTTTAATATTTTTGTAGGTTATATTTTAGAAGTGTCCAATATAGTTTACAAATTGTATTAGACTTCATACTTAATAGACATTCTTTATTACTCTTACCATAACTGTCGTGGAGATAGTAGACAAGTTGAAGAAAATTATGAGGATGTTCTTATAAAAATAGCCCCAACATGGTATTTAATTTTCTAGACGTGGTATTTTCAAAAGCAACTAGAGCTATTTGTATGGCATGTAGACTATATGAAATTTTAAACAAAAATATATTTGTTTGCAAATTAAACTTTACAACAGCACCTGACTTATTCTCTGATATATATGTTGTATTATTAGTAAGCCAAAACTAATACTGTTTTGGATCTAAATTATTTTTTACATGTTTTTTTTACCATCTTGGCTACTATAGCTCTATTACATTTATTTAAATCTTTCATTTTTGCAAAAGTAATTATTGGTTGATTTTTAAATATATTTCAAATATAAAAAACAAACCAAAAACACTTTTTTCTTTTCTCTTTGTACTCTCATCAGCTATTACACTATATGAATAAGAAGGTGAATGTAGGTTTCCTGCCTAATTTTGATAAAGTGATATTTTGGCAACTCTTTATTTTACCAAGAAAGTGATAGCCAATAGTTTGGTGGTTTACTAATAAGAAAAGTTATAATTTTCTTAGTATATTCTGTTGCTGCTAAAAGAGAAATTGTCTCAATATTATTTATACTAGTAGCAAGTTTAATGAATTCAGCTAAGTATTCATTATTGTTTTTTTTAATCATTTTGTTTACTGCTTTTTTAAATTGATTTTTAGTGATTTTTTTTTATTTATAAGCAACAGATCGAATTTTAGAGATATAGTTTTGCTTTGCTTTCTTTGCCTTTATGATCTTTATTCTGAAAGATTTAAGCTAATAATTCAAATTTGTTAAAGATTTTGCTAATTTCTGGTTTTTAGTTTCTAATCTTTTAGTTTATCTTGTATAGCAAAAGCAGATAAATAATGCTTAAAAAGACTACTTTCTAAGAACTTAATTGCTTTTTTTTGTAGATAAGGCAATAGTATTATGCCTTTAACTTTGTCTTTAAAATATGTCATAATGTTTATTAGACTTTCAATTTTAGGATCTGATTATCTGATAAACCTTTTATTTTATCAATTATAGTATCAAACTTTTTTTTAATAATGCTTTGCTATTAGGAACTGATTAAATCAATATAATTTCATGTTTTTATTAATTTATTTTGATTCAAGAAATTAATTAGCTTATAGAGATTTGGCTATTGTAAATTTTTTGAATTTATGTAATCTTGAACTTTTATTAGAGCTTCATTATTCAAAGAATTTATAATTTTGCAAATATTAGAATATTGTTTGTTTGATTTGTGATCTTTAGTAATTTTTATTAAATGTCTTTTTTTCTTTGTATAATGACCTATTTTTAGTTCAAATTGGACAAAAAACTTATCTAAATATACATTTTATTATCAATAACAAAACTCAATATAGTTGCAGACCAACTGCATGATGACGACAGAAGGTGCCCTTCTAAAGAACAAACATTACAAAAATTCTATCTCTAGTCTATACTATGGATCCAACACAGTATGCCTTACAACTATATATTAACTATTAAAACCTAGGTGAGTTTTGACTACTCTAGTAGATTTAGATCACAGATAACTAGTTTAGTCAAAATTCTTTACCTCAGTAAAGCATTTAGTTGAGCTTTTAGTCTGAGCTCTCATTCTTGCATATAATTTATATTCATTTGTTTGTATACAAATTAAGTTTTATATAGTTTCTATATAACTACTTGTATAAATTACCCAATAAAAGATATGAGAAAGGCCTCACCTTAACAACAAAAAAAATAAAAATAAAAATAAACTCAATATAATTGAGCTATTATACTAAGATTAAAACTTTTCATTGTATTGAGAAATTAATAATGATAATATGATTTAAAATATGGGGAATATGCATTTATTAATTAAATTCTTGATATTTCTTAAGAGATTACTAACACTTAGTTTTTTTAAATCAGCTCAACACTAAATAATTCGCTTAGTATTGTAGATATTATTTTTATTTATTTATTTTTTAACAATTTAGCAATCATGCCTTTACTTTATTAGACTTTGTAATAATCATCTAGACTATTAAAATTTTAAAGAGAATTATCGATGAGTGATAAACTCTAAACATGTCAGCAGATAGCATATGAGAACTATCTCTAAATGACATGTGCTGTGCCTAAGAGCCACACAACTATATCTAAATTACAAGTAAAAACTAACTTGGTTGCTCAATGAGTACCTATGTTCAACCTGATATAGTAAGATTCTACTCCTTCCGGACCTCTCCTGCAATTGAATATAACCTAGCTCTCAACAGATAGTACCTACAGCCCATTATGACCACCTTTCTCTTCTTTCAGACTTCTTCTACCTAAGCCTGACAACATAATTAAAACTCTTATTTATACATAAAAGTGAAAAAAATAAAGCCATGTTTATAAAAGACATAAATATTTTAAAAATAAAAACACCTCACAGTGAGAAAAAAAACTTTTTAACAAATTCTAAAATAGTCTAATATAAATGAACCAAGATGAAAAAAGCAAAAAAAAAGAAAGATAGCTATTATAGCCCATGCCAGGCATAATGATAAAAATTATATAATAATTGCAATTAATTAATATATCTCAATTGTAAAATATCACCTTATTGTAAAGAACTCATTCCAGGCATCGACAAAACTCAGGTATTTCCTAAATGGGAGTACCAATCTCTTTCCCATACTATAGCACTGTATTGATAAACAAAACAAACACGTAGTTGTATTCTACTGAGCATATCTGAATTAAGAAAGTGTAAACATTGCTGATCTTTTGAAGGGAGTAAGCCCAAATGCTCACTTTTTTTAAAAAATTTTGGAGAGACTGGTAAAAGTGAGTAGGAGGTAAAAAAACCAAGAGAAAACACCAAAGAAATTTCTACTCAAGCCTGCATAGTAATAAGTCTTTTTGGTGAGTAATAAACTCTGAGCTTGTCAGCAGATAGTGTATGAGAACTACCTCTAAACAACAAGTGTCATGCCTATAATAGGTTCCTTTTCTTATGTCTCATGTTAAGGGTCCTTTCAAACCAAGCCATAATGTACATTATTCAAAAAAAAGTCTTCAAATTTCTAGGGAGCGTTATTAGAAAAAACTATTTGTTGTTCTCTTTTTATTCTATTCTTTTGGGTTACAAGTTACTTCGTCAACAAAAAGGCCTCAACTTCTCATAATCACTTTCTTTATAGAATTTTGGAAGCAAAGGCACCAACTCTTGCCAGTTATCTTGTTTCCTAATGCTTCTGGTTGACATGCTGAATATGTAAAGGAGTTTCTAAAATCAAAGGGTTGACCTTTACAAAAACCACCTCATAGCACTATTTTCTCCTTTTCAACAAATTTTTATTTTTCATTCGGTGAGAAATTTTGGTCCAGGTGATTGTTGGAAAGAGTTGCACAAAAATTGAGCATTGTAGATATTATTAAATAAAAATAAAATGCTAAAATTGTTTTATTTTAAAGAGAAATCTGAAAGTAAATTCAAAAAATATATTAATAAAAAAAGAAACCTCTTGAAATAATGCTATATAATATTTATTTGTTAATTTCCATCTGTATATTCAGATTATATTATTTTTTAATTAACTTATTTTCTAAATTTATTACACATGATTTAGGAATCTACTAAAATTTATTAAAATACAATTTTAATTACCATATTTTCACATAATAATGCGCAAGGTGTAATTTTAAAGTTTGGTGCAAATTAAGCTTAATTCAGACTATTATTCGAAATAACACTCATGAGCATTATTATATGAAAATACAAAATAAAATAGAAAATGTTTCAACATAGTTTTAAAACCATATTTCTAATATATTATTTACAAGTTACAGAATTTAATTTGCTTTATTAGAACAGAAGTATTTTCATTTTACTGATTTTATTATAAAATTACTATATTAAATTTTTCTAATAAAATGATCGACAAAATTTCAAAAATCTTATATAGTGCATTTATTATATAGTACTGCACTATGTTTGTAAATTATAGGGCATGGCTTAAATTTTTATATTTAATAGATGAATATCAATATTATCTATAATAAAAGTTTGAGATGCTTTAGATTAATAGGTATCAAAATATAGATTGTCAAACTTTGAGTAAAAATAGCAAATTTAAAATTTCTAAAAGTTTAATTAAAAATATTTCTACAAATCTATAGAATTTAATAAAAAATTTTTATTAATTTGTGATTTTAAAGAAATATTTTTGTTAATAAATTAGTAAAAAACTTTTTAAAAAAAGTAATAGTGATAGTATTATGATTGTAATTATATAAAGGTATTTTTAATATTAAAAAATGTCTGCATAAAATTAAATAATTATATAAAGTTTGTAATTATTAAGAAGGTGATTGTATGGGAGAACAACTATATAAATAAAGAAAATATATAGTTAAAAAGACTAAAGTATTTATATCTGCAATCTACTAAGTCAATTTTATTTTATTTTTTATTTTTTATTTTTTTTTAATTCGGCAGTCTTGACTTTACTGTTTATTAGTACTCTAAGGTATTGTGATTACAAATATATATATATACATTTACAACTATTTAATTAATCATAGTTAAAACTTACCTGGTTACTAACTTAGTATCTATATGTGACCTGTTATATAAGATTTTATCTCTTTAATAACTGCCCTACAACTAGGCCAGTTACTAATCACCAGATGGTTTCCAAACCTATTTTTATTATATATATCCTGCTTATATACTACTATACAACTTCTACTAGCCAACTTCTACTCTCATTACTTATCATATTACTTCTAATTCGCTTCTTGTACCACTTTCAAATTGGTGTCTTTCAAGTAGGCACTTTTGTACTTCCAGTTTGGTGTTCTTGAAATGTTACTCTAAGGGCCTAGTTTGTATCTCAAACCAGATACGGGATCTGCTACCACTATACATGTGTGTCTAAATTCATGGCAATTTACAGCATTATGGTATTATAGCATTTTTTATATTTTGGCAGCCACTTCAAAATGCCTAAATGCCGAAAATAATTATGGCTGCCAAAATTATTTTTGGTAGCCATAATTATTTTCGGCAGCCGAAATAGTTTTTGGCAGCCGAAATTGTTTTCGGTAGCCATAATTATTTTCGGCAACCGTAATTATTTCAGTTGCCAAAAAAAATAAACTCATAATTTATTGCAGTTACAGATTGAGCTTACTTCTTTTGGACAACCTTATAGCTAATGCTTAGCACAATCAAACAAAAACTTGACACCCATAACAATAAATGTCCATGTTCATTGGTCCAAATTGTTTATGTCAATATACTATCCAAAATATATCGAAATCAACAGCTTATGTACCCGATATTAAAAGCTTATTATCAAGTTGTCCCAGAATTTATGAGAACAGCTATAATGTCTGAATTATCCAGATTATTAAGATTACCCAGATATCCAGATAATCTGAAAAATATTCAAATAATTATCTAGATATTAATAGTAATGAATATTGGAATAAATTTAGATCCGGATATCTGATAGTTATCCTTAGAAGATTGGAACTCTAATGGCTAGTGTTAGGATAAGAAGTTAGTATTATAAAATCATTCTAACACTCTTTAAAATTAGAATTTAGTAGTTTGATTATAGAAGCTTGTAATATATATAGTATTAAAATTTATAAAGATCTTTTTTTTTGCTGATATGCCCATCACTAATACTTATATTAATCCTTTTAATAATAGTTTACAGCTGTTTTTATAAATTCTGGGACATCCTAAAAAATTTACCGAAGTCTATTTAGCCTAGTGTTGGGATCCATTTAACTAAACATCTGGATATCTGTGGATCATCTGGATATCTGGATACTTAATTTAATTTGCGAATGCTAAATCCGGATGCCTATCAAAATATCGAATTCATCTGAATAATCATCTGAATAGTTATATAATATCATGAGTGCCAAAAAATCAGTTGGTAAGTATAAAATAATTTGCTGATCAAAGATATTCGAAATTAATGTATGCACTTATTAGTTTTATTAGCTTATTGTTGTACTGATTTGGTTGATAAACAATCTTTTATTCAAGTTGATTCAGTATATTATTTGTTAATCGAAATATTTATGTATCTATTCGTGCTGATTATGATTTCTATAACTTGATTTTTTTGAAATTTATATACAAAGTATTGTTATAAATCTTGGTCTTATCTGAACTCAAGTTGCATGGTGCTATAATTACACTTGTACAATATTATAATAGTGCACATAATATAAACCCATTAAATCACAAAAAATTAGGCTATATATATACATTACAATAATTTTATACAATATTGGTACCAATGGTTTTTTTTTGGTTTGTCTACAAAAACCAGACTGGCTAAGTCTAAGACAGAGTACAAGACCAGGTTTTAGTCAAACTAACTAATAGCCCTAATTGTGTATATAATCTAAATTTAATATGTCAAATCAAATATCACAAAATACAGAATCAGATTAATATAAAATTTTAAACCACTTAATATCTAGATACTTTCTGTTTCTGGTTTTGCGCGATGCTGTTGCGTAGCTACTTTATTTTACAATAACTTGTGATAGAAATCATGATAATTCAAATGCATACAAACTTAGCTGCACTGATTAATTGAAAAATCAGTGATGCTGTAGGCCAGTGTTGTACATGGAACAATTTTGGACATTTTTTCAAATTAAAATTACTTGAAATTTTATTAAGATAATCTATTTTAATTTTTTCACCAATGAGTCTAGCACCTAAAAATATATATAATTATATAAATTTTTAAATTAGTTAAACATGGGACATAGGCTTGGATGATTTTGGACAATCTTGGACGTTGGACATTTTACATAGTGTGGACACATTTCATGTACAACACTGCCATAGGCACAATGATTTTTTTGTTATATATAAAATCTGAATATATCCGAATAGATATCCAGATTCTAATATTTTATTTAAAAGGATATCCGAATGGATGTTTTTTGAAACAGATGTTAATTCGGATATCCAAATTTTCATCCAGATCCTAACACTAATTCAGCCGAATTTGATAAGCTATTGATTTCAGTGTTATAAATTCATAATACATATGTGTTTGTTATTATTATTTTTCAAACCATATTCGTTAGAAAATAGTTAAAAGAAATTAGAAGGTTTCAGTTTGAGTAATTGCTAAATATTTGGGTGTTATCAGGCCTTTTGTGAGTCAAGTTCTCGAACAATTTCAAAGGTTTGGCTGTGTTGATGAATTACTATTATTTTAAATAAACATTATATACTTTGAACTTTATTATAATTATTAAAATATTGTCGCAAATATTAATAAATCCTTGACCTCTAATTTCAATTTGTGTTGCATTTTTTTTACAGCCCTTGATCGTATATAACCTTTTATTTTTTTTTTTTTAGTATCTACTTGGAGTGTTATGTATTAAAAAAGGCAAATTTTCAATTTTTTTTTTATGATTTTGTATAGATACAGTATATTTCAATAAATAAATTTGCTATACTATAAGTTAACAAAGATAATTATATAATAAAAAGATTTATTAAACGAAATTGAAGTAAAAATTTTGTTTTTATTTATAGATTATTTAAATAGAACCCCAAAATATATATGTAGGGGTAAGGTTTTAGTTTGCTTAGTTTTGATCCTTTTTGTACAGATTATTTCTATTTATAGTAATTAGTTTGCTTATTTTTGACTTTTTTCTGCAGATCTTTCTAAATTTAGTAATTTTTGTAAAACCTTACCCCTTCATATATATTTCGGGGTCCTATTTAAATTCAAAGCTGTTTATATATTTATTAAGAAAGTCCAACTTATATTCAATAAATTTTTATGTATTGATTACGCATTAATCATACCGAAATCAATAACTTAAAGAATTCAGCCAAATAAAATTTAGCAAATTTTTTTAGAGTGTTCTAAAATTTATGAAAACAGCTGTACCATTTAGGCAGCCAAAATTATTTTCAGCAGCTGAAATTATTTTAGGTAGCCAGAAATATTTTAGATAGCTGAAAATATTTTAGACAGCCGATATTATTTACAATTAAGGCACCTAAAATATTTTCAGCAATTTTTATTTATAGCAAGCCAAAAATAATTTAGGCACACATGTATAGCTGCCACAACCAGAATGTTATTTCACAATCTTCAAGCATTAACATTATATACCACCAAATTAGGCTACTAATTCTTCTATAGTACTCTCTATTGATATGGTGATACAGAGGTCTGAATTCTTTAGACAAAAGTTAAGTATCTCATTTAATTACTATTATATTCCAGTAATCTAAGACTTACACCTCTGCCATGTTTCGTCATAGACTTCTATAGATTATGCAACTATTACTCTCTAGCTTGTCTTTATTTTTATACTATTAGATTGCTTGCTTCTATACTTTTCCGAGTTTTTTTAGCCAGTTTTTCTTGTTTCCTTGTGCCAGAGATATTCTATATTTGGTAAAGACATTCTCTTACCAGAGCCTCTTACTATGTTCACCACTTCTTTTATCACTTCTGGATATACCACATTTAGCTGTCCTTCTAATTATCTCAATGCCACCTTAAAGTTGTTGATACTACCTTGCTAATTGTGGATTCACATGCATAGCCTTTTGCAGTATTACCTTTCATGACCCATGTCATATGCAGTGCCCAGCTTCTCCATGGCTTGGAGCTCCTTTCAAGAATTCTTTATTAGTTAGATATGTATATTATATGGTCTTACTGCTACAGGGTTTTGTATTCAAAAGCTCTCAAAGGTTACAGAGATAATTACCACCAGCTATAATCGAACCATTGATCTTGTCTGTGAAGGGTTAGGCACCCAGACCACTAGGCTACAAGACTCTAACCTCTAAGCCAATTTTAATATTTCAATACTATTTTGATCACAAAATATTTCTCTACAAGTTTATTTAAAAATTAAAAAGAGGTTTGCTTAGGCCATGAAAAACATGCAAAGTTGATTTTTTATTTTGCATTACTCACCATCTCATTTTTTTTATTTTTTAAATTTTTTTTTTTTTTTTAGATCCCAATTATGCTAATTGTTCGATTTTTGCCATCTATTTTTTCCTACTATTTTTATTTATAGTGATCGACAAAAGTTTTTCTGCATCCATAACTCAGCACAGAGATATGGTAGAGAAAAATTTTTTTTATTTAAAAGAACATTAAATTACATGAAAATTAATGCATAGTATAATTGCCCTCAGATTCAATTAGGGCCTTCACATGACGTCTCATACTTTTTACCAAATTAGCCATGTACTTTTTAGGCAATTGATTCTATTTTTTGGTTATCTTCACCTTCAGAGTACTAAGCTTTCTAACTTTTTTTTTACCAGGTTCATTTTTATAAGTCCTCAGACATTTTCAATCAGGTTTTGGTTAGGTAATATCAACAGCCAGGAGTGAACTGTGATGTCATTTCCCTCCTTCCATATCTTTGTGATTTTTGAACAGTGGCTTAGAGTCATTGTCCTCCTGCAGAATCCAACTATCACAACCTTCACCAAAAAGGTCCACAGCAGAAGTTAGAAGGGCTGTTTTATACAAGGTGTTTATATATTGTGCATTAAGATTTCATGTAAAGCAGACTAACCTTCCAAAGCCCGAAGAAAAAAAACACCCCATATGTAAACCTTCAACAGATGCTTGATAAAACAGGTTATTTTTCTTGCTCTACGAACTGCCAAGCATTTTTTAACCATTGATTCAAGTAGAACGTACTTTTATCTATAAATATCACGGTGTTCCAATCAAAATCTCTGCCCATTAGAGCTGTTTTTCCTGTTGCTTCTCTCCAAGTAATAGCTTTATAAGTTTTCTGTAATAGTGAGCCCTACCTTCACCAAGGCACTGTTGAATGGTGTGCACATAAATTTCTATGTTTTGTTTAAGAAACTCATAGCAGATTTCTGGCGCTAAAATATCTACATTCTCTTTTGTCAGCTTCAAAATCTAGTTGTCTTGTCTTTGAGGGTGGCTCTTTGACAACCCAATCTTGGTTTGTCACTTAAGTCTTTGCTTTCTTGCCACCTTTTTGCCCATTCTCTTACTGTTTTTTTGTCACAGTGAACCTGCTTCACTATCTCACAAAATGAGAGCTTAGGGCCCTTTGGGTGGCTGGTTAAAAGGTGATTTCATATCGCTTATACAAAGGAAGAGCCATTTTTTTGATTTAAATTTGGCATATAAGCAACATGGGCATTTTTACTATATATAGTGCCTAAAGAAGTTTAGTATAATCTGTATACTCAATGTCTCTTGCCTGTATGAAATTTCAAGCTTCTACGCAAGAAATTTCAGAAATTACAGGTGCAGGGAAACTTTTGTTAGGCACTGTAGTATCACCCAATGGAAACCTTGATTTTCTATAATTGTCCAATAGGACTGACAGGAAAAATATGACTGCTAGCCCAATTTTTTAATTCCTTGTTATTAAATATAATCTTAATTGTGTTTATTATTCTATTTGCAATAAATTGAATTAAAAAAAAAAATACAAAAATATATATATCTGCCTGTTTATCCCTAATTTTGAAATCTATGTAATGCAAAATAAAAAATCAACTTTGCATAGCCTTAGTAAAAAAAAAGTTTTTTTAAAAAACTTCAAATTATATTGTGTATTGTATTTTTTTAATTTAACAAATTTGATTAGTTAAAATTGGTTAAAATTAAGTATGGTGTTGAACACCAGTGGTGTAATTTATTAACCTCCTTAATATATTACTAATTTGATATAATAAATATTTTTTTTTATTAATTTTAAACAAAATTTCTCAACAACTATCCAATAGAATTCAGTGACAATTTTTTGAATAGCTTCTGCATATTAGTATAATTTATTTAAAAAATTTCATCAAATTCAATTAGATAGTTGTTGAGAAATTTTTATTCAAAGTTTGGGAAATTTTTCAATGCCTCAAAAAAATGGCTATAGCAGAAATTTTTCCAAACTTTAAACGAAAATTTCTCGCCAATTGTTCAATAGAATTTGATAAAACTTTTTTTAAATCAATTCTTGAATTAGTAGAACTCATCTAAAAAAAATTTTAATAAATTCTATTGGATAGTCATCAAGAAATTTTCATTCAAAGTTTGGAAAAGTTTTCAATACCACTTAATAGCCATGGGAGAAATTTTTTTAAACTTTAAATGAAAGTTCTTGATAACTACTTGATAGAATTTGATGAGAATTTTTTTAATAAATTCTGCTAATCCGTAAATTTTATTTTAAAAAATTTTCATCAAATTCTATTGAACAGTTGTTGAGAAATTTTTATTTAAAGTTTGGAAAAATTTTTGCCATGGCCATTTTCTTGAGGCGTTGAAAAATTTTCCAAACTTTGAACAAAAATTTCTCAATGACTATCTAATTGAATTGGTTCTACTTTAAAATCCCGAAAGACAGATTCCCGAAAAAGACATAATACCGACAAAGTTAGCCAGCATTAGTTATAATGTTAGGCAATTTAGTTAGTATTATGTCCTTTCGGGAAAATGGCTTTCAGGATTTCAGAGTAGAACCAATTGAATTTGATGAAATTTTTTTTAAATAAATTCAACTATTCGCAGAATCTATTCAAAAAAATTTTCGTCGAATTCTATTGGATAGTTGCTGAGAAAATTTGTCCAAAATTAAGAAAAATTCTACTTCGATAGTTTGACGTACGTTATATCACGTGATCCTCAATACACGCAAAATCACGTGACCTGTACGTTGTAACGGGTTCCGAGGTACCTCTCCGACCCAAGAATTTTATTTTTATTTTTATTTTTTCTCATTATTAGTATTATCCCTTTATTTTCCTTTTAAAGCATAGTTTAACCTTTTCGTATGTGTATTTGTGAACCCACCATAAGAGCACAAGTGTAATCGCTTGGTACTTGCCATTTTTAGTTAACATAATTAGCCTAATGTTCACAATGTTCATAATGTTCCCGATGTTCAAAATGTGCGAAATGTACTAAATATTCCTAATGTTCGAAATATTACAAATATCATTTATTTCGCATGTCATGAGGAATAGCTTCCTTTTTCTTCAAACTGATGTAATTACGACAAATGTACTCATTAATTATGTAAAAACTATATAAGCGATGTTCTTTGTCGCTGAAATAAAGTAAGCTCTTTGAGTTCCAAAAAAGTCGGAAGCTGATCCTAATCCCTCGGACCAAACTCATCCACGCCTCTATCGTAGAGCCTTGTTGATTAGGATAGTTTAGTGTTAATGTATAGTTAGGTTTGGTTAGTGTTAGTTTACCCCGGAAGGTATAGTCATCATTCACCTTTACAACGTGTCGTAGACTTTCCGGAATCCAGGATCCTAGGATCGGGATTCGCCCCTACTCCCAACAATATAAGTGTAGCAATGCAGCTGCACAACACAACATGTCTTCAACAATATGTGTGTGGAAATTGCAACTGTGCAACGTAATACATGTCTTCAATAAATTTGATGATTTCAAATGTAATACGTTACACTTTCTTGAGAAAAAAAATGTCAATTTATAATAATATATTCGAAAAGCAGCCAGAACAAGTCGACGGTTTATTAGATATTACTCAATTATCCAACAATGTTAACCAATTGAATTTAGAAGATAACAAGTCACAAGATCCTCTTAATGAAATTATTGAAGAAATATGTAGCATATATGATAAAGAAAGATTGAAAGGCCAAAATATCCGTTCAATTCTTGACTCGTTAGATCAATTTTTAGTTATCAAAAAACAAAATCCTGATGATATTATCAAATTTTGCTTAAATGATCACACCTATCCTATAATTCAAATAATTATTGCAAGTTGCTATTATTATGGTAAATGGGTTGAAGAGGATAAACATAAAGCTTTCATTTATTATCAAAAATCTGCAGAAAAGGGAAACTCTGATGGAATATTTTTCGTGGTGTCTGTTACGAAAAAGGAACCGGAGTTGAAAAGGATGAACATAAGGCTTTCACTTATTATCATAAATCTGCTGAGATGGGGCATGCTAAAGGAGCATATATACTCGGATGCTATTATGCTGAAGGAATTGGAGTTGAAAAGGATGAACATAAGGCTTTCATTTGTTTTCAAAAATCTGCTGATATGGGTAATTCTAAAGGAACGTATAATGTTGGGGAATGCTATTATTATGGAACTGGAATTAAAAAAGATGAACATAAGGCTTTCATTTATTATCAAAAATCTGCAGAGATGGGAAATGCTGTTGGAACATTTGATGTTGGATTTTGTTATCAAAATGGAACAAGAGTTGAAAAGGATGAACATAAGGCTTTTATTTATTTTCAAAAATCTGCTGAGATGGGCCATGCAACTGGAATAAATAACATTGGATATTATTATCAAAATGGAATTGGAGTTGAAAAGGATGAACATGAGGCTTT
>CAJVPY010002025.1:0-17374 GCA_910591965.1 Dentiscutata erythropus | reverse complement strand
ATGTATATAATTCTATTCCATATGCTAATTACAAACATCAATTGATGCTATTAGAGTGTTACATTTCTAGCAATAACTACTGGAGCCATGGTTTGAGCCATGGTTTGAGCCATGGTCTGAGCCATAGGTTGAGCTATAGCTTGAGCCATGGCTTAAGCCGTAACTTCAATAGCCATGGCTCAAGCCAGAGCCAAAGCCAAGCCAAGCCAAGCCGCTCAAGCCATTAACAACTCTATGTTTGAATTAAACTTATAGTATACAAAGTCGCTTACACTGACAGTTTAAAATAAAAAATTTTTAAAGGTTGTTAAATACAGTGTATCATTAAAAAGATGTCAGAATCAGGAGTGGTGAATGTTTTTTTATTCTCCCGTGAACTAAGATCATAGTGTTTTAAAATGGGTTTATTGTTAATTTTTTTCGATTCATATACATAAGATAGATCATAGTTGAAGAGTTTTTTTTGATTTTTAGAATTACGTTAGTTTTTTTTTGAAAATTTCTTCATGAAATTTTAATGTTTGAAAATTTTGCCTTGTTTAAATATTCATATGCTTCCTTCTCAATAATATTACTGTCTTTCGTTGAGATGTCTGAATTTATTGTATCTCGTAATTTGCCTCGTTTAAAATATTAATATTCTTCATTTCTCAACAATATTATTGTCTTGCATTGAGATATTTGAATTTATTGTATCGGATAAAGAAAATGTGATAACGTCATAATTTCAAGTAAAATTATATTGTTTTAATGACTTGAGAATGGTCCGTTATTTGGAGTTAATGTTTCGGTTGGTTTGAAGTATTGATAATTAATTTAATTTCTGGACGATTAGCAGGATCGTTGTTTATCTCTTATAAAAGTTCAACATTTTGAGATAGTGTACTTTTGTAATTTTTTCTCTATTTCTTTGTAAATGAAAATCCTCAAAAAATGGCGGTTTTCCGCTTAAAAATTTTCCAAAGGGCTATTTCGAAGCTATAGGTGTCAATTTCAAATAACGTTTATATTTGTAGGCAACAAAGTATTGAGCTCGATATATTTCAGCATTCCATGAATAGTTGAGTTTGAAGTCATTTGTTTACTTTGATAATTGTCTTTGATGAAATAAGATATTTCTGAATGCTAAATTATTAGTTCATTAGTGAATTAACAAAAATAAAATCCAGTAAAATATGTGATATTGTATTTACCGATGCTGCTCATTTTACCTTCACCGAAAGTTCACTTAGCCGACATCACATAGGGTTAGGATTAGCGTTTTATTAGTTGCAGGTATATATTTTTGGTAAATTGTCACTTGGCGTGATGTCGGCTAAGTGAGTTGATTGTCGGATACTTATTTACAATGTCTCTCTGAATATCATATCATGTAAAATAAAAGACTGAGTGCTATTTCCTTATGCAAATTATCCGTCTATTACAAGGTTCATCTTAGTACTGTATTGTCACGAAATAACGGGCATGGGCGTTATTTAAAAGCTTGGCCCGAATTAAGCTTAATTTAGGCCGAAATTTGGAATTTCACCCCTGCGCGTTATTTCGTGACAATACGGTATATCGTAAAACCACATAATAATATCCATTGCTATCTACTGTATATATCCGTATTAGATAATATTTTTCATTTAATATGATTATTGCTAATATTCTCAAAACTTAATAAATTGTCTTTACTTGTTACGTTTGAATTACATCTTCAGCAATTTCTTAAATTTACTAATTTTAATCTACCTATTACATTATTAGAAACATTGCATATATATACTTGTTAAATATTTAGGTTTTTATTACATACTGTAGATTAACTAGTATTTTATTAATTAGAAAATCACTTTATGATAACATTATCATGTTCTCAAATACCTTGAAAATATTGATAAAAACTTTGTCAAAACTCATAATTTGAAAAAAAAATTTTCATTTAAAATTTTTTTTTTTAGTTTCTCCGTTTTTTTATTAAATAAAAATTTTTACTGAATTGATCAAGTAGTTTTTGAGGAATCATCGCTAGAAGTTTTGAATTTATCTGCACCATAGGATTGTTAGAGATCGTCAATCGGAAATATGATTGATCCGCTACCAATGTTGCATTATAAGTGCGTGATATAGAGTTTTTATTTGACGGCCCAATCCCAGTTTTGTTGACAACCGTTTCGCACGCGATGCCGGTTTCACAGACACCACTTACCCAATTATGAATTATGGCCAAATTATTGTTATTATTATTATTGATAATAAAATACTTGAAATTTCGAAACGTATTCTTTTTTTAAAGTAGAATTGCCTATCTTATGTTATTTATATTAATCAATGTTGGCGAAGCATTTACTAATACGCAACGGAGCAATAAAAATTTTTTGAGTAATTTGTAGGAACATTGATGCAAAAATACTGTTTCTGATAGGGTAAAAAAAAAAAATCCATTTTTCATTTTGTTCCTAATAGAGATCTAAAAACCTTGAGGCCGATTTCTCTTATATTTAGTTACAACAATAATCTAGTACTTTTTTTTTTAGTTTTTTCTTCGACAATCCACCAAAAAAGGTATTTTTGTGACCCGACCAGGTTATCAAGAATGCCTTATAGTCAATTTACTTGTTACGTTTGAATTACGTCTTTCAAATCTACTGGACAGGATATCGCTAATTATCAGGAACAATATTGTATATACAGTCAGACCCCCCTAAATGCTACCCCCCTAAATGCAACACCTTTCTAAATGCACGTTTTCTTTTGGGCCCAACTGATATTACATCTATAGATTTTTACTTCCCTAAATGCAATACCTCTCTAAATGCACGTGCTAGAGCTGGTCCTGACGACGTGCATTTAGAGAGGTCTGACTGTACTTGTTAAATATTTGGTTTTTTTATTACATATTGTAAATTACTTACTGTATTTTATTAATAAGAAAATCACTTTATGGTAACATTATCATGTTCTCAGATACTTTGAAAATATTGATAAAAACTTTGTCACCACTCATAATTTGAAAAAAAAATTTTCATTTTAAATTTTTTTTTATTAGTTTCAAGACCATAATCTGAACTAGGATCGGACGATATGGAGAATTATTTGGCTCTTTATTCGTTACCGTCCGGTCCCGCTCTTTTAACGATTAACCCATCCCTATTTAAGGTTTATCTGACGTCGGAGCAGGATTCATCTAAAAGAATGAAATGAATAGAATGGCTCAAACCTCCAAATCAAATAGCAAAAATTCCAAGTTTATTAAAATATAAATTCTCACCCTTCGTTTCCCAATGTTAGCTACATTAACGAACCGACGATTATATAAAATTCTTTTTTTTGCTCGACCAGTTTTCTTTTTCTTCTTTTCTTGTTTCTCAACTTTAGGAGTTTGAGATTTAACTTTACCGGCTCGAGCAAGTGAGCCATGAACTTTACCCTATAACTCCATTTAATAATAACATGAGTCAATGTTTATGTTAATTTTTAGTATCAAAAAAAAAATAATAATAAGGTTCTTACCATGACGTTACTTTTGCAATTAAAGTAAAAGAGGGGGGAATCAAAAAATTTTTAAATCGAAAGTAATCATTTCTAGGTCGATCCAATCGTGATCATTGACCAATCAAATCGGTCAGTCAATTATAACGGAAGCATAGTCTAAAAATTCCGTTATCGTTATTTTTTATGATGAAACATTTACTACGTATAAAATATTTCTTATCTTTTCATTAATATATAAAACGTTTGATACATATATTTGATATACTGCATAACGATAATAGATTTTGAAAATTTTTTTTTTTTTGACTGACCAATCGAAATAGTCAAATATTGGTTTAGCTATTAGCCAGTAAAAACTACACTTATAATACTTTGGGCAGTGTTGTCAATGGACATGGACGTGGACGTGGACTGTCCATCCATGTACAACACTGACTTTGGGTACCAATGTTATTAATTTTTAACTACAGTATAGTTCTAACAAATAAAAATTTTTAGAGGCTAAATTCAGATTTTATTTTTTATATATATTATGAGACCAATTTGCTAATTTAATATTTATTAATTATATGTATATATGTAAAATGGCCAAATTTCAAAATTTTAGTACTGTAACTTATATATGAAAAGCAAATCAACAATTTAAATTGGCTATTAAGGGTGGCCAAATTTTTTTAATTATAAATTTTTTATAAATAGATTCAAAAAAATTTAAGATCATGAATTGAATATGCTTAGCATGATTTAATAATATTTTAGATAGTATTTTGTGTTTCTTATTATTTTTTTAGTAATTTAAATTCATCAATTTTATTTGTCAGGACTAGGTTTCTATACTATAACAAAATTTTAAAATCATAAAATTTTTAATAAATAACATCTTTTTAATTAAACTATAAAAATTTTTAATTCTTGTTTTTAAAATGTTATATAGTGCAAATCATCTAAAGACATCCAAAATCGTAATTCCTCGGTGAATATTTGGCCATTTCCTTGTCCTGAATAAGACCTATAAAAAAAATGCACTTTTTTTGCGAAATTACACTCGCTCGCCGATTTTTTTTTTTTAAAAAAGAAACGACAGAAGTTTCAAGACTAATGATCGGTAAGGCATTGTTTGATTGTTTAGGTTCTCCAGAATTGTTATCCTTAAACCACTTAAATGATGCAGATTTAATACGACTATCTTAACAATTAAATTTACCATTATAAAATTATTGAAAAATAATTTTTTTTTATTTTTATATACAATTTGGATTATTTAAACTACATAACTCTTCTGACTTTGCATTTCTAGGTAAAAATTATTATTATACAAACCTATAATATAAAAAATTCTAAATTTCTGGTAAGAAACTATTTAGGAACATAATAATAACTTGAGGGTTGGTTGACGATCCTTTAGATTTTTCATGTATTAATGTTCTGATCCCAAATGCTATCATCACGTTTGTTATTACTAAGTAAATTATTTTACTCACCATATAAACACTCGTCAATATAACCCTCCTTGGTTTCGACCAAACCTTGCCGAAGTCGGCTAGTATTAAATGCCCAATGAGGACTATGCTAGTTTACTGCATCCAATAAAATTTGAACAGTTCAAATGATTGTAAAAAAAATTTTTTTAATCCTAACCAGCACGAATGGAAAAAAAAAAAATGGATTGAAATTGTGAACAGGTACTTGATACAGTATATCAATATGATACAATTAAATATGATAACACTTACAATTACAATGTAAAATACTATATACAGTATTATGAAATTACCCAGTTCTCCGTTTTTTTGATGTAGGTTTATCAAACCCTCCATGTAAACCACCCAACTTTGATAACATCGATTTATTAACTCCAGTGCTTTGACTCCATGGTGCATCTTTCTATAAAAATAATAATTTATGTCAGGTTTTATTAAATTACTTAATAAGACGGTTAAATGAAAAACAAACCTTTGAAGTATCTTGATCTGCTAAATGAGTCCATTTAGTTTGTCCTGCTCGACCAAAATTCTTGACTTGCATAACTTTGGGCAATAGTTCCTTATGAGCTAAAATAAATATTGAACAAGTTAAAATAATACAGTAATAAATAGAAAGACGAAAATAAATATAGAAAAAGTAAATTTTTAATAGTCACCTGCTTCATCAGGTGTTGCTTCAGTATAGTCGCGTTTAAATATTTTATCGTCTGGATTCTAAAATTACAATTAGTGATATAAATTATTGGTGCGATGGTATCGGTTCGCTAAAAAAATTAATTAATTAGTCAGCATACCAAATAGAAAGCACCCTTGTGATAATATTTTTGCAGAAATTTATATTGGCCGTGTGGTTTTTTTTCACGTAGATTTTTTACACGCTCCATATCTTCAGCTAAACGTTGTTCTTCACTCATGTTACGTCTCCGTTCAATCTCTTCTTGTTCTTTTTCTCTCCTAAAAAGTGATAATAAAAATTCGGAATTATTACATTAATGGTAAAAAAAATTCTTTCAACAAAGTAAACAAGTCCTACATACGCTTCACGTTCTTCCTTATCTCTCTTGATTCTTTTCAGTTCACGTAATTTCCAGGCTTCGTATTCTGCCTGTTCATCCAATCCATCTGTATCATCAACTTCCTTAACACCAGTTTCTTCGTCGACTGCAAATTTTATGGCCATATTTTAGTGCGACACATATATATAAAGTAGTATATATAAGATATTGTGTATTAAAAAAGAAATTTACCAGTTTTTTGCATTTCTTTTTGAATCACTTCAGCGACCATTGAATGTGACTCTTTTTTCCTCTCTTCTAATTCTTGCAATTTCTTTGCTTCACTCTCCTCTTCTAATTTTTCCTTCCTTTCTTTTTCTAGTATTGTTTCTCTATGAGCTCTAAAAAGAATTAATTTTAATGATTAGCTTTCATATTTATATTTATATTTATATATTTGCCTAAACTATAATATAAAACATACTTCGGGATAAATACAGGTTTTAACAATTTCCTTGATGTTTGTTCTTCTTCTGAATCAGTTTCATACTCTGACGTTTCTTCACTTTCACTTTCCTATATATTATGAAATTTTAATGGTATAAATGATAGATATCATGAAACCAATTAATAGCATACCTCTTCTTCTGTTTGAGTAGCCTGAGCCTTTTCTGCTTCTTCTATAGCTTTTAATTTCTCTTCTTCTTGCTTTCGTTGTTCTAATACACGATCTCTTAAGCGCTGTCGACGAAGTGCTAAATCATCTTCCTCCTCCTCCTCTATTTTTACTTCAGCTTCTTGTTCTATTTTAATATTACGTAACTGTAGATCTCCGACTTCTTGATCTTCATTAAAATGTCTCCGTCTTCTATCAATTACTTCTGAAGTTCCTGCTTCCTTGGCATCTTTCAATCTTCTTAGCCTGCGATCTGAAGCCGCTTCTTTTTCCGTTATATCTACCTTTTCAACACTAGTTATAATTTCGGCTTCTCTTTCGAATTGCTCTTCTTCTTCTTCTTCATCCGAAGAGTAATCTTTTACTCCTTCCGGAACTTTTCCAGGCCAATATCGCTGAACTTTGAGAGGTTGAGCCATCTTTCACAAAAATTTATTATAGGTATTGTTTGGTATATATATATGTTGTATTTTAACTGTTATACGTATATATATATATATGTCCATATGTCAATCATTTATTAAGTATATTAAATAAAGTCTACACTCTAAATATTAAAAATAAAGTTCTCTAGTTACTTACTTTTTATTTATTTCAGAAATCTTTACTATTTATTAAATCACTTCAGAAGAATCGGTTTGCCTAGGCTTTAGATATCTCAAAAACTTTCTTTAATATATGCTTTTCAAATATATGTTGTTTTTTTTTAATTTCTACTGTATTTTTTAAATAATATCCAGCAAGTCAATTAGTATAAATCCTTTTTGTTATCTAAGTATTTAGGTTTTGATACAATTCAATTCTATTTTGCAGCTAACTATCAAAGATCTGTATACTTTTCTACCTGGGGCTTGCCTGGCCTACTTTTTAATTTTCATTTAACTTACATCTGGTAGTCTTATCATGGATTTGTATCAACTATATTGGTTTGTATTTCTTTATACTTTCTAACTAAATTTTTGATACTAGTTGATATGATAAAAGTTGTAAACCCAGGCCTAGCCAATTAATAAAATCAGTTATTATAACAGAAGTTTTTGTTTAAAATATTGCCAGTAAAATTTGAACTCTGTATTTTAGTTATAAATTGGCTAGAAGATTTAATATCTTGATTACTACACTACATTGCCACACCCTTGTTAATTATTTTTAATATCTTTTTTTTTTCAAATTTTTAGCTGAAATATCTTAACTATCAAACCAAATTTAATTATTTTTGATTTTACAATATACAGTATCTAAAATTAAAATATTAAATTTGGCTAGATAATATTAAAATATTTTTAACTTAAAAAATTTGGGTTATTTTATTGGCTTTCCCCTATATAATATTACAAATTTATTTGTAAAATAGAAAAATTTTCTAAAATCCGAAAATTTATTAACACTTCTAAAGAAATTTCTTGGTGAAAACCACGTGATCTGGTGGGTAGGCCATTGACAATATAAACGAGTTAATTCCGGAGTCCATTAATAATTATATTGCACAAACGCGTAAGAATGCATGTTTTATTACACCAAGTACAAATATAGACGCGCGGCGTTACAGACGGAAAATGCTGAAATTACATTTTTATTAAAAATGGGTATAAAAATGACAACATAATCAATTAATTACAGGCGGACCATAACCAATAGAGTATGGATTTTTATTTATGTATTTCTACGCGAATTTCGAATAATTGTTCATTTATTGTGTGCATATTCGATATAACTATTAGACCTAACATAACGCTTTTATTCAAATATCCTGTCTAGTAGTTAAATCATTTAATTTTCTTAATGAAAATAACTAAGTTTTAATAATTTATAGCCTTTAACAAATTTGATTGATTTTTGAGTTTGATACTATTGACTAAAAAATAGGACTTATATTTTGTGTTTGATTATTATCCCAAATGAGGTAGAAATTCCGATTCCCAAACCCAAACTATGTAGTAATGTCACAATTCAAAAAAGGGTCTGGGTCGCAACACTAGATATTATCCAGAATATGCGCTTCCACCGGAAGGTCCATGACTACCAACTGAAGGAGGATGACTTCCAGCAACCGAACTAGTCGGAGTTCCAATCCCCGGTGCGCCAGGAGCACCTGCACCAGTGGGTTGGTTATAACCGTACGGAAAGTATTGCCCATACGCATCATATCCACCGTTATAAGAATATTGTTCCCAGTTAGCGGTAGGATGTTGTTGTTGACCTGCGACTACCGCCGCAGCAGTAGCACCATCAAGAGATGCTAAAGATGGCGGTGGCGCAGACATGCCGGGTGGAAGATCATACCCGCTTTCATTTACAGCTGCGGGATAAGGGTGTGCGGTATGATTACTATAATATCCATACGGATAGTTGTAAGCCGTATTTGGCACACCATATGTATGGTAAGAAGCCGTGGCTTGTTCTGGTGCCCTATCTTTTCCCCATGAACACTGAACGTTAAGATGAAGATATTTATTAGTACCTTATCGTAAAAGAAACGTCTATTCACTTAAAATTGTATTGTAAAAAATTACTTTAATAATTCGTCCATTGATATTCGTATTTTGCAAATTTACGATTGCATTCGCAGCGTTTTCATGAGAATCTAGTCTAAAAGCGGAAAGAAAGATCAATACATTGAATGAAACAAAAACATTCCACAAAACTTACTTAACAAAAGCAAAACCACGATCCGCTTGCATGCGAACTTCGATGATATATCCGAAAGATTGGAAGTATGGTATCAAATGATCCTCTGTCAGGATAATAAATATATCATTAATAATTCAATTAATACGTGGAGACCTCTATTAAGAAACTATTTGTTGAAGACATACGTGTAGTATAAGGCGGTAAATTTCCAACGTATACGGTACTATTATAGTGTGGTGTTTGTGCAACAACGATTTCGTAGGATAATTGAGGTGTTTGTGTGGAGCCTAAGTTGTAATTCCAAAAATATTAGCGAATAGTAATAATACAAATTTTAAGCGAAATTACCCCTTCTACCTTGTCGATCTGATGTGCTTCCAGGACCCGGTTGTCCTTTTTGATTGGCCCAATTACACCGGATAGCACGACTTCCAAGCCATTCCCCTATACAAAGTTATTTGTAAAAAAAAATATTTACATTTCACCTTTAACGGCGAATCATGCTTGATCAGCGTTGCGCCTTCCAACACTCACCATTCATTGTTGCGATGGCTTGTTCCGCATCCTAATGACCATTACAATGATAAGCATAATTAAAAAAAATCGAGAACATGAATATTATCTGTCAAGGCTATAATATAAACAAATCAAAACCTACCGTCTTATCACGAAAAGCAACAAATCCGTATCCCCGAGATTTTCCAGAATTAACATCCCACATAACACGGGCATCCCTAGTGAGTGATATATTTTGATGCGTTTCCACTAGTTAAATTTTGCAATACTACAGTTGATCAACCAATACGTTTATATAATATGAAAACTTACGACATGCTTCCAAATGCGCTAAATGCTTTAGCAAGCACTTCATCGTTAACTTCAGGACTTAAGTCCCCAACAAAGATATGATAATGATCTAAAATTAATGAAGCCAAGAGTAATAAATGCAGTTATGCTTATAAGCTTGACATGATCTAGTTTGATATTGAATTGAAATGCATACTTGATGTATCTTCTTTATGACCTTGTTGTCCTTGAAATGCCCAATTCACCTTAATTTCCTGTTAATATTAACAGGAACAAAAAAAAAAAAGAAAGGAAAAAAAAGAGAAGAGAAAAGAAAAGAAAAAGAATTTAATAATAAAGCATCAGAAATAATGCTGAAGATTTATTCGTATTACAAAAGGGAAAAGTACCATGTTGTATATTTTTCTTCCATTAAGTGTTTGAAGAGCTGTTTCGGCTGAACGATGGTCGTTGAATTCCACAAAGCCATAATTCAGCCCTCCGTGTTGATACTAGAGTAAAAAAAAAATAAAAAAATAAAAAAAATAAAGATTTCTATAAGTGATCAGATTCAATGATAGACAGAAAAATACACAAGGCATCCATATATCTAAAGGTTTAAGAGATCAGCCTACGAGCCAACTCGGTAACTTTTGTCTTGACAATACACTGTCGCCCCACACAAAAACACTAGCTGCAAAAAAGTTATATATAACTGGTTGATCAACAAAGTTAGGCAATTTTTGCAAAGATAAAAAAATAAAAATAAAAATAAAAATAAACAATAAAAAAATAAAATAAAAATAAAATAAAATAAAGCCACCACAAAAAAAAAAAAATAAGTAAAAAAAAATAAAATAAAATAAAGTAATAAAATAATAAAATAATAAAATAAAATAATAAAATAAACAAATTTTATAGGAAACAAATACTCATAATACCACAAGGAGAAGTAAATAAGTAAGCAAAATATAAAAATATTGAGGGAAGATAAAGGATTCCAACCTTTGAGCTGCGTCATATATATATGGAGCGCAACTCGAGTGTCCAGCAAGGCCAGCCATTACGGGGTGACTCCACAAATAGACCTCGTTCAAACAGTGCCTCGTTTCAAGAAAAAAGCAATACTGCAAATCATCACACCACTGAAGGTGGCAAGTCCAAGCTTCAACCTAAACCCTTAAACCTCACAATCGTTATTGGCTTGTCCTGATCTTAAGGTCAACTCACATTTTTATCAGGAATGATTTTCGTATTGTTCACGGAACCTGCTACTCCAAAGATCTCATGAAGCATGCTGTCAGTTACCCTTGGATCGAGATTACCAACATAAAGGCTCTTACAACCATCGTCCGTAGCCATCTTCGCTAGTATGTTCGCCGTTATGGTGGTAATTTTTATTAAAAGAACTGAATTAGTTTTAGATTATTGAAGAACGTAAATTATTTTTTATATATTAAGAAGAAAAAAAGTCAACAATTTTATGTTACGGAAATAGTTTTGATTGGTTCTTTATTTTAAAAAATTATGGGTGCTACACAAAATTTGATTTCGAAATAATGCAAGTGGCTTAGCAATATAACCTTTTTTTGTTAATGCTAGAACTTTAAAGAAACTATATACAATATATATATTCGTTTTTAAGCAATTTATCAATAAACTACAGTCGTCCTCCTCTACAGTCACCTCTGATATAGTCACGCTCTATAAGCACAATTTTTTGAAAAATTATTGGCAATTTAGGCCAGACCAACTTGATTATATAATATAAAATAATTGTAAGACTGGATGGGGTATTAAAACTGCAATTTTATTGGTTGATTTTATATATGTTAGTTATATAAAATTTAAGAGGCAAATACTTTTTTTTTTTAAGCAGTCATGTTTTTATTATATTGTAAAACAAGTATTAACTAAGCCACCTTATCCATTACTTTAGTATATTGTATGTACTGTATATACAGTATTTATTATTTATAGTTATAGAAAGACTACCCAAGCAAAAGCCTATTAAAACAACACATTTGTCACTCTTAACTTGCTAAGAATTTTGGACTACTAAGATACTCTTTTGATTACTAACAGGTTTGTTATATATTATATCAGGATTATTTTTTTTTTCTTTAAAAAAAAAGTAAACTAAAAAAATGAAAAAAAAATACAAATTGTGATAAAAAAAACAAAAAAGCCCAACAAAAATAAAAACAAAACCATTAAAAAACCAAAAGTTTACTATTAAAACCCATGCCAGGTTTGTAAAAATTATATGATAATTGCTTATTTTTAATTCAAAATTTCATTGTTTTTTTCAACTTGGTCTTTAAATTTAGATTACTTTTTTAATAATTTATTATTATGTGAAATATGAGTAATATACAAAACAAAAACCTGTAATTGTAATTAATTTTATGAATCAAATTCTGAAAAACACAATATAATTTAATTTAAATTTATTAAGAGTTGAATCTGAAAGTGAAACTAGCAAAAACCTAAATTCTAGGTTTTTACTTTGCAATACTTATATCATTATACAGTACTTGCAAACAAATATATAATGAAATAAACAATGCTAATTTTTAAATAAGATTCACTAGTTTGCCTATTTTTAGTAAGAATTTTTTAAAAAAAAGTGCTTAAAGAAAAAGGTAATAAAAGAGTTTTGTTTTATTAAAATAAAATTTTTTTTTTTTGTCTATGATAACTATTTGTTTCTACTTAAAAGATTGCTATATTTTTCTTTTTAATAAGTAATAAACTCCAAGCTTGTTAGCAAATAGTATATAAGAACTACTTGTATTTCTAAACAACAAATACCATTCTAGTAGTAAGTGATAAACTTTGAATCTAGTAACAAGAAGTATTTAAGAACTACTTCTAAATACTAGATGCTATTTTATAGGTTTTCTAGTCTTATTTCTAAATTGTTTAGCTTTTTGTTAGTGTAGTTTTTAAAAAAATTGTTTGTTAAAAATTGGGTTAAGTAATTGTTAAAAAAAATCTGATTAGAGGCTTGTATTAGGTCTCAAAGCCCAGCCCGGCCTGGTCCAACTTGGCTCAGTTTGTGGGCCAGGCTAGGTTTAACAATTAAATTTTGTAATTGCAGGCCAGGCCAGATTTAAAATTTTATAATTGTAGGCTAGACCAGACTAGACCAGACTAAGTTTAATAATTAAATATAATAATTACAAACTAGATTAAATCAATATTTTGTTTATTAAAAATTTAATAAAAGCTTTTTTGTTTAGTAAAAGTCTTTTTATTTATTAAAAGTCTTTTTGTTTATTAAAAAAAAAATTTTTTTAAAAGCCTCTTTGTTTATTAAAAATCTTTTTGTTTATTAAAAACCTTTTTGTTTATTATAATAAAATCCTTTTATTTATTAAAAACCTTTTATTTATTAAAAAATCTTTTTTATTTATTAAGATTTTTTATTTACTAAAAGCCTTTTTGTTTATTAAAAATCTTTTTGTTTATTAATAGCTTTTTTGTTTATTAAAATAATTTTTATTTATTAAAAACTTCTTGTTTATTAAAACCTTTTTGTTTATTAAAAGTTTTTTTGTTTATTAAAATAATTTTTATTTATTAAAAGCCTCTTTGTTTATTAAAAGCCTTTTTGTTTATTAAAAAAATAGATAATAAATATTTTTACCTTAATTTAAAATTTTAAAATTTATATATTTGCAGGCTGGGCTGGGCTAAAAATTTAAATTACAGCACTTTTCAAATTACTGTGATCAGTGATTTTCATACATTACACCGGGAATCAGAAATCTGGAAAAAAGGCCAATACATGATTGGATAAAAATACTTTTAGCCAATCACAGATTTGCATTTATTTTAGATTTCTAATTTCTGGTGTGATGTATGAAAATTACTGATCACAGTAATTTGAAAAGCGTTGTAATTAAAGCGGGTCAGGCCAGGCTGGCAAAAAATTTTTAACCCTAATTGCAGACAGGCTTGGGCTGTAAAATTAGGAATTTGCAAGCCTCTAGTGTAGATTAATAGTATAGCTACAGCTAATAATTTATTAATCAGAGCTGCATAATAATAATTATATCAATTTTAGAGTTACCTTTTTAATAAATATTTATACTAGCAAGTAACTTTAAGATAAAAAATATCTAGTTACAGTTCAATTGATTATTTTTTGCTATGGCTGTACTATCAATTTTGCTCTTTAGAGAAAAGTGCATATCCAAGTCAGTATATAGCCCTCCAAATTATTGTAAAACTAATGTTATATTCATATTTTCTTTTAAGATATTTTATATTGTTCATATTTATAGAACTTGGTTTTCTTGAAAGTGATGAAAATTTTTCAATACAGCAATATCTTTTAAAATGCACAAGAACCTGACTTATTGAAGACCTGCTAACACCTGAGTGTTTGCAATTTTTGAATTGATAGCCTTTTTAATTTTTTTCAATAATTTGCTAGTAAATATGCTATGAAAATATCATATTTTTTAAATTCAACAATAGATATGTATAATCTTACTGTATATTGGTCCCCTGATCTTAAATTACATATATTATATTAATTTTTATTAAATTTATTATGCCAAAATAATAACTTACTGAAAAATCATTTACATAATTTTTATCAGGTGTCCCAGAAATTATAAATACAGCTGTAAAGATTTCCCGACAACCAACTGGGGTCTTTGCCTTGAAAATGACCTTACAGTATCATGTACCGTAAGGTCATTTTCAAGGCAAAGAACCCAACTATCCAAATCATTGTGGGTGAATCGGTTTAAGTTATAGCGGCCAAGTGAAAATGGGTGGGTCAACCCGCGGGTTGACCTATGGGCCAACCTGCAGGTTGACCCATGGGCAACCTGTGAGTTGGCCACAGGTTGGCTCATAATTTTGCAGTATATTAGCTTCCGAGCTGGAATTGCTATATCCATATTTTACTTAAGGCAATTATCATAATTTCTGGGACACCTAGTTGAATAACTTTTTTGTCGATTCAATTAAGTTTGTGATTATGCTTTCAAAACATCTCTGCTGGGTCAGTCCAAAAAGACTCTCAAGCACTTTTAACGATATGGAGTATTGATATCTTTATCATTTTAGAACAACGCATAATCTTCGGGACATTAAACACCTGAATTTATTTTTTAATTAACCTGGGTGACCCGGGTAGTATTGCTTGCTGCAAATATGAAGTGCGACTTTTTTATTACGCCACTAGGGTTGCAACCTATCGTCGCAATAGAATTTGACATCGGTAATATAATAATTATGACTTATTTTGTAATGATTACAACATAAATAAGCTGTAAATATTAGGTTGCGACTTTGCAGCAGGCAACACTAGACCCGGGTATACATGGGTGTATAAATTATTTTTTAAAAAAAGCAATTTCGACAAACATTTCGACATTGCTAGTTTTTTTGTTTGAATTCTGCAAAGTAACTATTCTACCTACTGTATTTTAACATAAAGGATTCAAAAATTATACTAAAAATTTTGACAACTATGAAATTTAATTTCGCCACTAAGAAAAATTAATCTTAACTGACTAAATATCGTAGTAATTTCACACCCATGTATAGACCCGGTTAACAAATTTTTTTTTAAACTGACAGTTTTCATCCAGGTGGTACATTGTCCACCCGACGCGTGACCCGAGTGAATTAAAATAAAAAAGGTTTTCCGAATTTGGAATAATCAGTTGTCGAAAAATTTTTATTTAAAGGTAAGAAATATGGCCGCTGTTTTTTATTTTATGTGCTTAAACTTTGAACGAATATTACTTGACACTTATCTGCCGAATTCAATCAAAATTTTTTTATTTTAATTTATAAAGGTTTAATTTAAAATAAAAAAGTTGGTCGAATTGGTCAAGTAAATGCTGAGTATTATTTGTTCAAAGCTTAAACACATATAGAAAAAAAACTGCTGCCAATTTTTTTTACCTTTTAATGAAGATTTCTCGACAACTAATTATCCAAATCTGATTTTTTTTTTTTTTGATTATTTTAATTCAGTATATTTAGAGAATTGAATAAAAAAAAATTGGATAGTTGGTTGTCGAAAAATCTTTAAAGTTGAAATAAGTTATTCGAATGATTTTTTAAGCATGCAGATTTCTCGATATCTATCTGTCTAATTTCATGAAAAATTTCATTCTATAATAGCACAGAATTAAAATAAAAAAAAATATTAAATTATATCAAATAGTTATCAAGAAACCTTCACAAGAAGTTTTAAAAATCTTACAAAATCTTTATAAGGATCTTAAATCCTGGCACCTTACGATCATCAATGATTATTATATAATCATGGGACAAACTAAAGATTTTTATAAAACTCCTAGCGAAGGCTTTTCACTAACTACTTGAATAAATTAACAAAAAAAGTTTTTTTTTATATTTCAATTCTATTCATTTGCAGAATTAAAATAAAAAGGTTTGTGGTTGTCGAGAAATCTTTGGTAAAAGTTTAAAAAACCTTCAAACATCTTAGGAAAAAAGCCAAAAATCAGGTAAAATTTTTTTTTTTAAGGTTTAATCAAAAATTTTTCAACACACACATATCCAAATTCGATCATTTTAGTTCTACGAATATATAGAATTAAAATAAAAAAATTAAATTGATTTGATTAGGTAAATGTCGAGTAATCTTTAAAACAAAAGGCTACAGTTTTATTCTATAGATATTTAAACTTTGAATGAAAATTACTTGACTAATCAAATTCAATCAATTTTTTTTATTTTAATTCTATGAATCTATAAACTTAAAATAAAAAATTTAAAATTTAATTAAGCAAGTGTCAAAGTATCTATAAAATAAAACCTGTAGCAGATTTTTTTTGACTTTGAATTAAGATTACTTGACATGTACTTTAAATTATTAATTCTATATATTTGTAGAATTAATAAAAAAAATCTATTGAATCTGGATAGATAGATATTGAGAAATCATTAAAGTTTTTTTTTAAAAAAAAGCTAGAATAAATTACTAGTTAAACTTTTTTCAAATTTTTGACAAATGTTTTAATCAAAATTTTTTATTTTAATTTTATAGATTTATACAGAAGAGGTGAGAAAATAATTTCAAACCTAAAAACTTAGTTTATGACTCAAGAACTTATTAATTAATTTATGTTTTTAATTTTTTATATGATTTTATATTTCTTGATGATTATATGATGTTATTTTAAAATTATATACTTACATAATTAGCAAGTTATTTAATATTATTTTTAGAGTTTTTAAAATATATTTTAAGACTTTTACTAAAACGCACCTATGGTGTTTTACACCATAGGTCCCGTTTCTCAAAAACGTACTAAGTAAACAGGATC
>CAJVPY010002024.1:0-17379 GCA_910591965.1 Dentiscutata erythropus | reverse complement strand
ATAAAGATAAATAATAAAAAATACCTCATTTAAGAATAGAACTTTATTCTTATTAAAATCTTTTACGATCTTGAGTACTACATCTTCATATGACCCAGATTGATTAAAATATTTAGTTCTAAAAACTGTAGAAAATGCTCCTTTACCTATTTCTTTGATATTTTCAAATTTATCATATACCATTCAATGAAAAAATTCTTTCTTTTCATAATTAGTAATAATTTGTTTAGTGATAGCAAATTTTAAATACCATTCGAAGCAATATCCATATCTTTTTCAACAACATCTCCTTTTCAATAATATTCACCAACTTTATACATTCCATCAGGATATCCTATCTCTGCTAATTTTTTATAGTATTCGAATGCCTTATGTGAATCTTTTTCAACTCCAATTCCTTTTTCATAACAATACCCAACACTAAATACTCCAATAATAAATCTCATTTCTGCTAATTTTTTATAATATTTGAATGTTTTTTTTCATTTTTTTCAACTCCAATTCCATACTTATAACAATATCCAACCGAATTTAATCTATCAGCATCACCCATGTTTGCAGCTTTTTGAAGATATTCAAATGCTTTTTGTTCATCTTTTACAACTCCAAATCCAATTCGATAACAATTTTTAACAGTGTTTATTTCACAAACATAATCCATATTAGCACTTTTTTGATAATATTTGAATGCTTTTTGTTAATCTAAGACTAGAATAGTGACCATCAAGCTAGGTGAGCGAGGGCTTAAAGGCTGGAACTGATCATACAGGAAGCATTACAGCTGATTTCAAAATTTGCCGACTACCCTAAAAATTTATCCTGAATTATTGTTGGGATGAATAATCATGAGTTCTATATTATGTATTATATTAATATCAATGTAGTATGTTTTATTAAAATATAAAAACAAATACAAGGTTCCTGGCATTGATATCAATATAATACGTACATGATAAATTTTTAGAATTTTGAAATTAGCTAGGCTAATATGTACAATTATTTGACGATCAGAGTATATAAATATTTTTACATTGATCTGCATATAATTTACACATTTAAGTTTTTTTTTTAATCAAATTTTTTTTCATCTTTCAGCTTTTTGTTGGTAAATCAGAAATGTCGATTATATTCCAACACAAATAACATATTATTAACCAATCTACATACAATACAATACTCTATATTATTATAGTTCGTAAGTAATACGGAATAAGAAAATTTTTAAATCAGAAATGTCGATTATATTCCAATACAAATAATATACCATTAACCAATTCACATACAATACAATACTCTATAATTACATTATAATAGCCTGTGAGTAATACGGAATAAGAAAATTTTTAAATCAGAAATGTCGATTATATTTCAACACAAATAACATATCATTAACCAATCCACATATAATACAATACTCTATATTACGACAGTAGGTAAGTAAATCAGAAATGTCAATTATATTCCAACACAAATAATATATCATTAACCAATCCACATACATTACAATACTCTATATTGCGACAGTGGGTAAGTAAATCAGAAATGTCAATTATATTCCAACACAAATAACATATTATTAACCAATCCACATACAATACAATACTCTATATTACATTAAAATAGCCGGTGAGTAATACAGAATAAGAAAATTTTTAAATCAGAAATGTCGATTATATTCCAACACAAATAACATATCATTAACCAATCCATATACAATACAATACTCTATATTATGACAGTAAGTAAGTAATACGAAATAAGAAAACTTTTAAATCAGAAATGTATATGTTGGTTTAAGATGGGATTCGGGAGAATAAAGTTAGAATAAAGTGAGAATAGGTTAGGATGGAAATTGAAAAGATAGGTTAAGATAGGGTCAGATAGGATTTAAAAAGATAAGGTGAGAAGGGAATACGAATAGATTAGGATAGGGTCAGAATGGAATTTGATAGAGTTAGATTTGGATTCAAAAAAATAAAGTTAGTATGGGATTCAAAAAGACAAGCTTAGAATGGGATTCAAAAGGATAAAGTTAGAATGAGATTCGAAAGAATAAGGTTATAGTGGGATTTAGGTTAGAATAGGATTCAAATAGGTAGAATGTTTTTAGAATTAAAATTGGTAATTTGTTATTTAAATAAATTTTTTAATTTTTTATAAATTATTATTTTATTTAATTATTTTATAAGTATTATTTAAGTATTATTTAATAATTATTTAATTATTATTTAATAATTATTTAATTATTTTAAATAATTTAACTATTGTATAAATATTGTATATATAATTATTATTTAATAAACTTATAACTATTATTTAATAATTTTTAACTATTATTTAATAAACTTATAACTATTATTTAATGATTCTTTAACAATTTTATAATTATTAGTTAATAATTTTATAATAATTTTATAATTATTATTTAATAATTTTATAATAATTTTATAAATATCGTTAAAATTATTATTAAATTTTAAATGTCTGAAAAAAAAATATAAGGTTTCTGTAAAGTATTAATAGTTTAAAGTAACTAGTAGTTTTTTATATATGATATGGATTCAAATCTTAGCCTAGCCAAATTTTTAAAAATAAAAAATTAATACACTTCTAGCAAACCAACTAATTTTTACTATAATATATATATATATATTTGCCCAATTCTTGTAATTTATTATAATAAAAAAATGCTAATAAAAGAATTAGTACGACAATATTAAATTATAATTAATAAATTGTGCAACAATTGCCCAAGTGAAACATAAAAAAATTATATAAGAAAATAAGTTCTAATTTTCTTTTTAAGTATACTTAATTAGATAAATTGACATAGATAGTATTTGTCTCTTATAATTTGTTTTTGAATAAAATTAATAAAAAAAATTACTAAATTTGTATAGGTTAAGTTACATGGCCAAAGACTATATAACTCATACAAAATTTAGTTATTTTATAATCTATATAATAATAATAACTATTTTATTGCATTGTGTCTGACATAAAATCTCATGCCAATAAGTAAATGAAAAAAAGTACAGGTTGTTACATAAGACCTGTACAATAATATTTTTTATTATTCTAGTATTTACAAGTTTCATATAATTAACTAATCCTTGACTATTCATATAGCTGCATATTTGCTTTTAATTGAATATTTATGGATATTTCTGGATTTTACCTGCATTATATTCAACAAATACCTGTGAATCTTTCATGAATATTTATATAAAATCTGAATATTTATTTATTATTATTCACAGATAACTAAAATTTGCAAATATTCATTGAATAGCTATGATGGATATTTAAAGATCCAACCTCTACTATAATCTTATAAAAATTGATTAGCCAATTATTATGCATAAAACATTCACAGATAAAATGGGTATCAATAGAAAGCCTCCCTATTGTTGCCAAATCATGGTACCAAAGGAGGTCAATAAGATATCAATAGGGAAATAATACTTAATAGGGTACTAATAGAGTATTAATAGGATATCAATAAGGTACCAATAGAGTACTAACTATCCAATAGGATTTTTACCAATTGTAAACTATTTAATCAATAGTTGTTAATCGGAAACCAATAGGGTATTAAACCTTCAATAGGGTTTAATCAATAGGTTGAGAAAGCAATTGTGGATATTAATTCAATTTAGCTCCGATAGTTAACTAGATTTGGGGTTTATAACACTTATACATAGTATGATGCCACAAAACTTCTAAGCTGGGTCAAGTTATCACTTAACAGATCAAACTTAATTATCTGGAAGGGTTTATTATACAATAATAAACCAAATAAAATAATATGTAATTAATTTATTACATATATATAAATAAGACTATATAAGATTTATAAATTGGGTTTTATAATTCAGCTGGGTTATAAAAGCCAAATTATGAAAATTAAAATTTTTACATTAATTTTATATACCGGGTTTGGGCAAAATTTAAATATTATATTTAAATTTTATATATTAATATGTCATAAAATTTAAACTTTATATCAAAAATTTTAGATTGTAAAATTTAATTTTTATGACAATATTTTAGTTAGATGCATAAAAATCTTTGCCTTTAAATTTATAGGTCGTAGCTAATTTTTAATTGGTAAAAAATAATTTAGCTAGTCAGTACAGGATTTTCAACCTATTTCATTTTTTTAACCAATCAAATTCGTCTAAAATTCCAATCAAATTCATGTTTCAATCAAATTAGTATATTTTGATCTATCATTGATAACTCGTTATCTAGTGGTCCAAATTTGATGAAATTGGTACCATTAGAATTCTCTCTATGAGAAAATTCGAATGGTACCAATTTCATCAAATTTGGACCACTAGATAACGAGTTATCAACGATAGATCAAAATATACTAATTTGATTGAAACACGAATTTGATTGGAATTTTAGACGAATTTGATTGGTTAAAAAAATGAAATAGGTCGAAAAATCCTATAAACTCATTATTTGCATTTCAACCATAAATCTTCAGCAAAATTATGAGAGTTACATCAATTGTAATACTTGTGCATAATGGGTTTATTTTTACTATTTAATAAATAATCTTTACTTAACAGTTAAATTTGAGATTTGAAATAATTTGTATACATTGGTGCTAGTAAGTAGGTATGACTTGTGAGCTTGTTTTACTATTAATAAATGATTTTTATATTTACCAGTAATTGAAGTGATTTGTATATAATAGTAAGTATTTAGATTAATTTAATTAATTATATAATTTGTTAATTAAAGTATTCTAAAACAATATATATACTTTTTTTGGCATTATTAGTTTATTGACTGTGCTAATTTATCGATAAACAATTTTTTATTCAAGTCAGCTCAGTCAATATTCTTATAACTTGGTTTTATGAAAATTTACATACCATTACAAAGCAGATTGTAATACAATGTAACATTAGCATAGCATAGTGTAGATTATAGTTCATTATTTATATATATAGTATTAGTTATATTTATTTAGTATTAGTTATTATTATATAGTTATATTTATTAGTATAGTATTAGTTATTCTCTTTATTATTATATTAGTTATAGAGATTCTATTGGCTAGTTAAATGAGGCACAGTAGTATTGTACAAGTACCTCTCAATACCTCCATACAAGTACCTCTCAGTACCTCCACACAAGTGCCTCTCAGTACCTCCACATGAGTACTTTTTAGTACTTCCACATAAGTACCTCTTATATCTCTACACAGTTTAGCAATTATACTGTTACACTTCTTATGTGTAGAAAAGTTATAAAAAGAGAGCCTTTGTCTCTTTTACTCAAGTGAGAGTTAGTTAGAAAATTTTCTATTCTCTTATAGTATCTAGCCTTACCTTCTTACACTTCTTGTTCTTGTATAAAGTAATATATTTTCTTTAGGATAAATCTAGTAAGTAAGGTTATCCTCCTTGATCTATAATAAATAAAGTATTAACTTATATACTGTCTCTATGTTAGACTATTTGCCTCCTGCTAGTGGAAGTAGTGCATATTCCACTTCCACCCCATGTACACCCAATAGCAGGGTCCCTGCATTGAGTAACCTTGTTATTTTGCTACATGTTGACCAAGAAGGCCATAGCATTGTAACAATACTAAATATTGATTATAAATTTTAGCTTATTTGAATTCAAAATTGTATGATGCATATACTTGTAAATTATAATAGTGCTTATAATCTAAATCTAACAAAATTAGCTATATGTTCATTACAATATTTTATGCTAACTATATTAAGCTTTGAACCATCATATAAAAGATCAGACAGGCCTGGTCCTAAAACGAACTGCAAGACTGGTAGTTTTAGTTAGACTGATTAACAGCTCTCAAAAATCACAAAATCTTATTATATTGTTGGAGGCTAAATAAGAATGCGTAGTGGATCAAGAGACCAATCAAAGCACACAAAACCACAACAACCACACAACAAAACCAAGAGTAAGAGGCAGTGATTAAGATTTGGCAAGGTAAGGCGAATTAGTCTGTTATATATATATATATAGAATAAAATGAATAACTTTTGTATACAAAATATTAGTTTTTATTTAAATTGTAACTTTATTATTTTGAAGTTGAACTTCAATGCCTTTTTAACTGTAGCAAATCGCTACTCTATTTATACAAAAAAATAAAAGAAAGAAAAAACGAAAGAAACTATCATTGGGAGAATTAAATAAGTGCAAATCTGCAAAAACACAGATTTTTGCAGAATTTTTTGCAAAAAGCTGCAAAATTTTTCATATATTGAAATTTTGCGCAGAACTGTATTTAATTTTTGTAGCTATAGCTGGTGAGTCTGAAGTTTTGCACAGATTTTCATTTAATTTATTATTTAATTTTTTTGCAAATCTGCACAGAACAGTACTAAAAAATTTCTCCCGATAATAGAATTTTGAGTCTCACCCTTTACTCCGGATTTATGATGTCTTTACTACATTTTTTTCCTCATGGTAGAGTCAGTAGCATCCTAATACTGCCACATCTTTTTCCTGCTTTGCCCCAACTGGTGGACAATCGTTAGACCATCTTCCCTTTTTCGGCCGTGCTTGGTTATTCTTTCACAGAAGAATGGGCTTTCCACAAACTTAATTTTTCCGATTTCCTGATTTACCTTGGTCTTGGAAGCTTACAGCCTCAATTCCGCCACAATTTAGCTATTATTTAGCCAGAGTCCTCTCACAGAGACTGATGTGGCAATATCTTTATTAGAACTTCTTTTAGGGCTTTGCCACATCTATTTCTGTTTTGGGGCAAGTTACGTCCTAAATGCATGATTCAGTTTGTTTGTTTGTTTTTTTTTTTATGCACATCAATTCTGCCGCTAACAATATAATTATCTATAGCAATGATTAATAACAACTGTTTTCAGTCCATCCCAAAAAGACAGGCCCTAGGACAGACTAGCCCTGCCAGGGGTCTAGACACTTTTGCAGTAACGTGACATGGCGTATAGAAAATAACCAATCAGAATTCATAAATTTCGATTGTCCTGGATCAGTCCAACATCAAAACAAAACACGTGCAAGAAGAAAAAAAGAGTAAAAAGCGAAAATACTCAAAAACTGGTGTTTGAATCGGCCTTTAAGCACTAACAAAAAGTGTCGGCAATGCAATTTTACATATAATATATAAAGCTAAAAACTCTAATATTAACCCTAACACGAACCCAAACCCAAACCCTAAACTAAAGCAAAAAAATATGCCACACCACGTGATGGTCACGTTACTGCAAAAGTGTCTAGACCCCTGGAGGGGCCTGACAGACTGGCAGTCCATCGGTTTGAGTTGCTTACCAAGATAGAATAACTTGAGCAACGAAAATTTTTTTGTCATACTTTAGGCTATACTTACAGACCAATTTAATATAAATATAAAGAAATGGCCTATCTTAAATACACCAACTATTATGGTCGCTAAATCAATGAATAAGAAATCAAATTAAAAGGTAATAAGTACACGTATTATTTATTTTTCGCAACGGCGGGAATAAGGTAATATAGGGGCCTTTCGGGTTCTCATATAGTCAGAGATATATCAACTTATTTCCCCAGTTGAAAATAAGGGAGTTGTTCTTTATTTTATATGATGCCACGATGGCGAATCAAATAATAACTCCGTACCATTCGAATCATTATTCGATTGGTACCAGAATCATCATAATTTATTCACACATTCACGAGATATCAAGAATGGATCAATTCAAACTCATCGTCCCGATAAAGAATTTGATCTATCCTCGATATCTCATGAATATGTGAATAAATTATTATGATTCTGGTACCAATCGAATAATGATTCGAATGGTATGGAGTTATTATTTGATTCGCCATCGTGGCATCATATAAAATAAAGAACAACTCCCTTATTTTCAACTGGGGGGGAAATAAGTTGGTATATCTCTGACTATATGAGAACCCGAAAGGCCCCTATATTACCTTATTCCCGCCGTTGCGAAAAATAAATAATACGTGTACTTATTACCTTTTAATTTGATTTCTTATTCATTGATTTAGCGACCATAATAGTTGGTGTATTTAAGATAGGCCATTTCTTTATATTTATATTAAATTGGTCTGTAAGTATAGCCTAAAGTATGACAAAAAAATTTTCGTTGCTCAAGTTATTCTATCTTGGTAAGCAACTCAAACCGATGGACTGCCAGTCTGTCCTAGGGCCTGTCTTTATTTGGACGGACTGAAAACAGTTTATTATTAAATCATTGCTATAGAATAAAATATAGTTTTAATTCTGTGATTTTTGAGGGCTGCGGAGCGGGCCTGTCTAATCTTTTATACTGTATGACGGTCCAAAAATACTATCGGCCTTAATATAGTTAGCATAAAATTATTGTGATGAACATATAGCTAATTTTTTGTGATTTTGTTGGATTTAGGTTTTGAGCACTATTATAGTTTACAGTATATACACAAGTATAGGCATCATACAACTTTGAGTTCAGATAAGCTAAAATTTATAATCAATATTTAGTATATAAATTTTCAGAAAATCAAGTTATAAAAAATATTAATTGAACCGACTTGAATAAAAATTGTTTATTGCCAAATCAGCAAGGACAATAAACTAATAAAGCCAAAAAAAGTGCATACATTGTTTCGAATACTTTGATTAACAAATTATAGTATGCTTTCCGCTGGTAGCAAATTTATACTTTTTGGCTCATGAATCCAAGAAAATTCGACTAGCTGAATCAGGAATTTATTCGAAATTATAAGAATAAAACAGAAAACTAAGCGAAAATATGCATTTTAAATTTACTTAAGTTAAAAACAAACTAATCGATACTTTTAGTTCCAGAAATCTAATCGCCAATCACTGGAAATGTTCTTATCTTCAATGAGTTTCAACAATATTTATCCGTTTTATTAGTTTTGTCGCCCTTTGCAGTTTCGTCACCTTTCGCTAGTACCATTACCCGCACCTAGTAGCGCCACCAAAATCAGTTACGTAATCGCTTTTTAAATTTCAATCTGCGCACAAGAATAATAAAATCACGAGTTCACAAGATTTTTGAAGAAATAATCGAAGTTATTATTATTATTATTATTATATTTATTCAATTTATTAGAATTTATTTAATTATCGCTGCAAGTTATACACTCAATTCAAATGTATAGAATGCATTTATATTGTAACGATTAATTTTTCCTGTGTCTCCTCACTTTCGTATTTGTTTAATTCTTTAAGTCGTCACTCACCTTCCATAATTGTGCCATTATAGTCATGTTAATCTTACCCTAGTAGTATTAGGCATTATTATGTATTATTGGTAGTTTTCATGCCAGAGCGTTTACGCTCATACGCGCTTGCATAAACTTGTGATCATTGCGCCTTGGGCAAATATGGAATCTACAGCGTAAGCGCTGGAGATCCTGATGTTGACCATCCGTAAAATTAGAATGTATATAAGAGTGTGTCTTCATCCTTAGTTGAGGATAACATTCGCTCTCCTAAAATTCCTCAATAAATAAAGGTCACATATATTCACACTCTTTTTTTTAATAAATGCCTAATTAATCATGAATATCCGAATACCATAATTTTATTACCCAATTCATGTGACCCTTCTAACGTCAACCATCGGAGTTAAACTCGGCACGACAATACCAAGCTCTCCCTTACGATGGTTACAATATCCAAATTCAATACAAGTATAAAGCTTCAAATTTGAATTTTTAATGCTACTAATAAAAGGTATTTTGTTATGTCCACTACAAGTTTTTGGAAGCTTTTTTGCTCGTTCAAAATCTTTAATGTCATCTACCATTTTTTTAAAATTCGATTCAATACTTCGAAGCCATTTTTTTTGTTTTGGATGATTATTAGACTTTTCAAGACAATCAAGAGCCTAAAATACAAAATTAATAAATATTTATTTACCGTATCCTGCCATGAATAAGCACACACCTTTTACAATTTTCATATCCAAGTTTCCCAAAATCTAGTGATCGAATCTGTATAATTTTGGTGTTATTCAAATCAGCTTATCAAAACGATTCGGATGATATAACTAGATCACGAGAAACTTGGATATGAAAATTGCAAAAGGTGGGTGCTTATTCACGGCAGGATATAGTAAACATGGAAATATAATGAAAAAAATTTTATACCTAATAAAGAGTTTTATTGTACTTAAAATTTCAGATTCGGATTCACTATCTTCAGTACTCGATTCTTCATTGTCTATATTTTGTATATTTTGGCTTTCTGAATTTACCAGATGTTAAATTAACTTGTGTGTAATTGATTAAGGTTGATATTCGAATATTTTCCTATAAAGTTTCTTTAGCTTCCGTAATTATATGATATTGAGAATCGCATTATATCTAAATTAATATACCGTAATATTAGATTTAGATATTTTAAACTATAATATAATGATAATGAACTTGCAAAAGCTTTATCTATGCTATTTACTTCTAATTCGTTAACTGTTTGGGAAATATCTAAACTATCTCAAGGTTCATATACATATTGCTTTCTCCCTCAATATCAATAAGTTTTCATAAACTATTTATTTCAAACTCTTCGGATTTTATAGCATTTTCTTTTTGCTTGCAAATATCATTTAAAATTTGATCCTCACGTTTCTGTTTTATGCTTCCATTTACATTGGTTGTACGCTTAAAACATGACTTTTGTTATTTTAAATGCAGAATTTGGATTCATAATTCGACAAGATGAATAAAGTTGTGTGTCCTATTTTAGGAAATATTTTGTATTACGATATTCATAGAAATAAAAAATTTCTATTGATATCTCGAGTTGAATATATACGAAAGGTCATAAACCAACTTTAGTTAGTGTCTACTTGATTAAACAGGTTTTCTTAAGGCCCCACCGAGGCTAGCAAAGTTAAATGAAAAATGTACCTCAAGTCTTCATGAATATTCAGTCAGCATTATTCTTACATATGGTATTAATCAAATGTCGTCATTATTGTGTTAATTTTATTGGCAATACATTTAAGCTCTGTTATACGAACTGATTTTGGTGGCGATACTAGTGGGTTAACATCGGAGCTAAATTGGATTAACATCCACAATTGCTCTCCTAACCGATGGTAACCCTATTGATTAAACCCTATTGAAGATTTAATACCCTATTGGTCCCCGATTGGTAACTATTGATTAAATAGTATTGGATAGTTAGTACCCTATTGGTACCCTATTGATACCCTATTGATACCCTATTGGTACCCTGCTGAGTATTATTTCCCTATTGATACCCTATTGACCTCCTTTGGTGCCATGATCTGGCAGCAATAGGGAGGCTCCCTGTTGATACTCATTTTACCTGTGATTAATGTGATCGATTATCCTTGTACTTTTATTAAACAAATCGGTTCTGAGTTACAAAATTTCAAGTTTTGCAAGGTTTCACCATACAGGCTTTTTTTCTTTTGCACGTGTTCGGATTCTATATCGGGCTGATCCAAAAAAATCCTTTTTAAGGGGACGGAGTCGGATCACGTGACTGTAATCCAATCAAATTGTGGAAAATTTAAAGCAAAAAAAAGTGTACTTATCCTTTGGAGTATTAATGAAAAATGCTGAGAAGGCAATTTTGCTACACAAAACGCCTAACCTAACTTATCCCTAGCCTAAAGCAACCCTAACCCTAAAGTAACATATAAACCACCTCCGTTTAAACGTCTCCCTTTTTTAGCTAAATAAGTGACTGTTCTGTTTCAGTTACACGTGACAACTGTCCATTTCCTACTAACACCCGGCGGATGAAATTTCCGAAAGTATTTGACTATTTGCAGAACAGTCTCTCTCATGTGTACGATACGTACCAAATCGATTCGAAACATAAGTTGAAAATACACTTACTAATTATAATCATCCATGAATTGTGATGACAAAAAAAAATCGGGGGAACTTGCCAATAAAGGATATTATCACCGGTGTTCATTTAATGTGGTACGTACAGCTATGGAATCCGCGGAACAATTACCGAATTTCAATCTTAGGAATAACCCAAATAGGCAACCATATTATGTAGAAAGGTTATAAAAATTGTTAAATATTCAAACATAATTAAAAAATTATTGGCAAAAGATCCGATAATGTATTATTAAATAATACATTACAATTCACTCAGTAACAATTTCCCATAAATAGTCCATATAATACAATGAAATGATAATTATAAAAAAAAAAAAAATTCATGATAACGGGGATAAGTGAACAAAACCAAAGCTTTTTATTTAATAGACAATAAATATAATTTTTTTTTTTACATTTCTCTTAAAGATTCACTTCAAATAAAACATATCTCAGCATGAATTTTTTAAATGTTAATATCGATGATGATGACCTTGATCCTACCATGGACTCACAGTATGTTAAAGGAATGATAGCAATATGCTCTTTTAGCACGCTGAGTAATATTGCTTGTATTATAATTCTTATATGTATAATAACACAAAAACATACGAGAAACACAACTGTCTCTCACTTGGTAACGAATCTGCTTTTGTCGGATTTTTTTCAAAGTATTGGCTTCATGATTAGTTATTATTGGATAAGTATTGGTATGATTAGAGAGGGAACGATTTGCGAGATACAAGGATTTCTGATCAATTTTGGTGACACATCTTCAGGTAATTTTACCTTACGCCACGACATACTTTAAATAATCTGTTTCGATACCAGAAATGATCCATAATTTTATTTATATTAGCTTCATGGACGCTTGTGATCAGTTTTCATACCTATGCACTCGTCGTCCACAATTACGAACACCCCAATATTGTCTTCGTGAGCATGTTGATAGTATGGACTCTTAATTTAATGATTTCTCTCGCTGGCTTTATCGTCCAAACTCCAGATCATCATTTTTATGATACTGCTGGTGGGGCATGGTGTTGGATTTCAGATTATTATGATGACTATAGAATTGGTTTTCACTATGGTATCATATTGAGTGTTGCCGCACTGATGATCGTCATATATGCAATAATGCTTGCGATCTTATACAATCGACAACGGAGAATGACCGTACAAGAATCCAAAAAGATTTTGCAAAGTGTCAATAAGAAATTGGTTTGGTATCCATTGGCCTATATTCTTCTTGTAACACCATTAGCAGTTCGCAAGTATAATGATCATTTATTCTTCAACAATAAGTTGATACATTTTGTTTACCTATTCACTTTCTGTTTTAGAACGAATCTGTGCCATTGTCAACTACAATCCTCCATTTATATTGTAAGCATTATCTTAATTTTACGCGTTCTCGTTATCTTACAACTAATATTTCATTTTATATTTTCAACAGCCTAATTATCTCTGGATGTATCTTTACATGCGCTGGTTTAACAGACTCTATAATTTATGGAATTACACGTAATGTTGTATCTGTGAAATCAGTGATGCCAAAACTTCAACAAATTGCCGGAATACACAGTAAACCAAGTATATCTCGTAAAATATTAAATGACCCAGACTCTTTGAATTCGTTCTCTGCAAAAACCGATTTAGCTTCGTTTATATCAGTTACAAAAACTCGACAAATTAGAATTTCAATCATTGGAACAAGCGTTGGATCCAGTGTGCTAAACAATAATGATTTAGATGAAATAGATTTAGATGAAACAGATTTTGATAATCTAAAAACTTAATAAAGTGTACAATACACCTAACATACAGTATACTGTATATGTTTATATTTTTTGCATAATAAAATGAATGAATGAGTTCGTATTACTTGCTGACATGTTTATTTATTCCTATAGCCCTAACATGAGAAACAATCACTCTGCATTCATCTTAACTCTAACATAAAGATTATATTCTTGCATCGGTGAAATTGTAGGTGAACCAGTTGTGACTTGCCAGTTAACCATAAAGGAAGTCCTAGAGATGGATCGGTCCTGAAAAGACAGAATAAGGACCAGTCATTTAATTGGTCTCATCCTCGGTCTTGAGATCGGTTTTGTGAATAGTTTGCAGCTGTTTTCATAAATTTTGAGACACCTGAAAAGTTTTCCAATGACCAAATCAACAAGCTACCAAGTCGAAATCAATAAGTTACCGACCATTTCCCCGATGGCCGTTTCCTTGACAGCCCATTTACCTGACATCGCATAGGCATTGTTATTAGTTGTAGGTATACATTATTAGTAAATTATCTTGCGTAATGTCGGGTAAATGACCTGTCGGGAAAATTAGATACAACTGTTACCGACGTCGACCGAAATCTTTTCAATATGGTTCTGCAAATGCCGTTGAAACATAGTGCCGGCTACACCATGCCCAGCACTTGCAGAACCCTACTATTCAAGTGTCCCAGATTTATGGAAACAACTAATTAAAATTATTAAAAAAATATGTTTGATATAATTACTTATTTTCGATTAGTGATGGGATTCTTCAAAAATCCTGCGTGTGATCCGGGATAAACTTATGCAAATAAAAAATATGGTAAGATTATAATTAATCTCTGATCTCCGAATTAGAATATACTAAATCGATAAAAAAAAATCATAATGAAATTGATTAATCAAATAATTCGACTTCAAAGTTCAAATTGATTAATGATTAATAAAATAATTTTGACTTCAAATTTCAATTAATTATTTTTCAAATAATAATAAAGATGCATCTTCTCCACAAATATAATTGGTTTATTAGCGAGTAAGTATAAATTTAATGATTTTACATTTAAATGTTTTTATCTAATACAGCATAAAAATCACAAGTTTATTATTATTATATACTATATATAGTTTGTTAATAGACACTATTAGATTTAGAACTTATAAAATACACTGACTCCTATAATTATTGTTCCACCGCGTTTAAAATTTTTAGAGTGTGATATTTTGCGTTCTGTAAAACAAATAACTAATAAACTTCAATGAGGTAAAGCTCTTAACTTCCTTTATTCTAATGTTAGAATTTTGCAAAAAAATATTTATTATTTTTTTATATTTCCACAATCTTTGTGGAACAATAATTTTGGCACAAAACTAAAAAATTTTTTACATGAATTTTTTTTAAAATTTTTTTAATTAAAATTTTTTTTTTTTTTATTCTAAAATTTACTACCCAGTATACCTCACTTTAGCTTTGAGCATGTTCTTGATTCATTGTGACATCATGTCGATTAACTTAAAATATAATTATTATCAATTTAATTTCACACCTTTTGGATCTTATTTTACAAATCTATCTTGCTAGAAATATTACCAGGAAGTTGTCACAAATGACAATCAACTTTATCTTATAAATGCTTTATTGAATTTAGATTAGAGAAGTATGGTGGTCATGTCAAAATATTGATTTCTTTTTTATTCAACTAGTTGGTAGCTATATCTGACATATATTTGGGATTATTATTATATTGAAAAATAAAGTTGTTGTTTGTCAAATGACATGCTCACATCATCCCATTTAACTTATCTTTTAGTATTTTAATATATAGATTCTTATTCATGTTTTTTTCAATTTTACAATAGTTTTCAATACTATACTGTACATACTTATACAACTCTATACTATTACAAACTCTCACCATATTTCACTATTAAGCTTTATATATTGCATTAACAATAGCAAATTTGGATCTTTCCAACACTATTCTCCTCTATCTGACCAAAAATCTTAAACTTTGATTCATCTAAAAAAATCACCTTTTACCAATCTTTGATAATATTTTTTTGTAAATTCTCTTCATAGTTTTTTGGTCTGTGGTTGAAGTAAAGGTTTTTTTTTTTTTTTTTAGATTCAAAATCTTGTCTCTATAGTGCATGGAAAATTGTATTTGTAAAAATACAAACATTTTTATTGGATATTAATTTTTTTTGGGCCTGAATAGTATTTAAACATGTGTTTAATCTCAATTATCTGGCTATTATTTTTTTATAGCAGTTGGTAAGTATTCTGAAATGACCTGGCCTTGGTAAAATATTCAAGCAACCAGTTTGATTCTTTAAATATTTTATTCTTAGGACTGTACTATAGCTTACTTTTTCACAAAAAACAATAGTATAACTAGAGTAATCTTTTTTCAAGAAAGATAAAAATATGGTTTCTTTTTATTAAAATTAAAATTACTCTTATAGTTATAATAAGTTTGCTTGCATACTTACTATTACTAATTAAGTAAATATTTATATATTTTTGGTATTAATATATCATAAATGCATATTTTATTTTACTTATATAAATATACTATAATTATTGCATTATATGAAAAATATATAATCAGAGCTTTTCTAAAAAGCTGTATAATAGGTATTAACCAAAATTGGTTATATTAAAGTCTAAGCTGAAGGGTTTATATTACCTGAATTTGCCAATTATATAACTTATAGAAAGTGAGATATCATGATTTAAATAAATAAAAAAGTGAAACAATAATTATGATAGTTAGTGTAGTTTTAAAAAAAGTAATAAAAAATTTTACAATATTATCATAATTCTCAAATTAGTATAACCTCATAATTTTTGTGATGATGAAATAAGAAAAATTTCAGAGATTTTAAATTGTTTATTAATTCATATTTCTATTAGTTATATTTATATTTATTTAAAATTGGTAAAATTTTTAATTTACAGAATCCCTAATTTTCATATAATATTTTGATTTGCAGAGATTACTTTTTGCAAAGCCCAATAAATCTAATTATTTTCTTATAAATAAAAATTTCCAAAATTTTATATTAACTTTCACTATATTTAGTAATATATAAAATTAGCTATAGATTTGGCTAAATAAATTAGAAAATTTTATTTATATTAATAAATTAAAGTATTAAAAATATAATTTTTATAAAGTTACAAAATTAAATTTTTTGTTTATTACCTCTTTTTGCTATAGAGATTCTCAAATAATAATTTGCAAAACAATATTTTTGCAATAAAACTATTTATATTTAATAAGTTATAAAATTTTGCTTGAGCTTTTAAAAATAATTTTAAAAATTAAACTAACCATGTTAATATTAAGTAATAATTGCTTAATATTTAAAAAAATTTATTAATAATTAGAAATTTAATAATTCTAAATATAAAATTAATTGTTATTTTTAGCAATTATAGGCTTGTATTTAACTATATTTTTGATTTCCAGATTGTGATATGTAATACATAAGTTTGATAAATACAAGAGCTAAAATTTTTATTACTCTAAAGATTAATAATAAAATTAGAAATTTTTATAATAAAGTATATAGAATATACTGAGGCTACCCAGAATTATAACTTTCACATGACTAATATGATCTACAATATACACATGATTACTATTTAGCACATCGGTATCAAATTACTAACCATATTTGGTGTTATAGGCAGAAGTTCGCCTAATTGGTTAATTTTTGTAAATCTATCTGTA
>CAJVPY010002023.1:0-17392 GCA_910591965.1 Dentiscutata erythropus | reverse complement strand
AATATTTTTTCTGAAATTCAAATTAACAATTTTTATAAAATTTTTAATCAAAAATCTGAGTTTTTTATTAATGAAATAAAAGAAATTCTAACAAGATGAAATGGGAGATATATAGTATATTCAGGTGGTCAGAAAAACAACGTGCAATTTGATCCTTAGAATTGTACGGGTAAATAATAAGAAGTCTTCAAAGAAAAATACATTTATAAGGGTAGGATATTAAGAAAAGTTCAGTATTATACGTACAGATATATATGTATATCTTTAAAAAAAATACTAATATAATATCGGATTAATATTATATTATAAAAGGCTAAATACTAATTAACAAAATGGAATTCTATTTTGCTTGAATAAAAGCTGTCAACGTGTAACTCATTTCCCTAAAATTAATGCGTGCGGTCAAATTAACATAGACTCCTACCTAACCCTAGTATTCAAATTTTAATCTAATCTGATGCACGACATATCAATTATATTAAATATAATATGGCAATTTATGTCAAGCTAGATACAGTGAAAAAGCTATTTTACTCGCGGGTTTTAATTAAACCGCACTAAAGTCGATTATCTAGTGCTTGTATAAATTAGGGATGGTAAAAAAAACATTTTTTCACCGATTTAAAACAGAAGTCCGAATGATTTAAGATCATAATTATCACCTGTTTTTAATTACGTAATAAAAAACATTTATCATCTATTATAGATAAGTATCGTATTGAGGTAATGGTTTAACATAAGCCATCAGCTCCAATGATTATTCCAATGGTTGAATATTTCTAACACAACCAAAAATTTATTCTATGCCCTAACATGGCAGGCTTCAACTAGAGTTCTTACCGGGTAAGGTTGAATCGTATAGGCCAATAAATCATATTGCTGATGTAAATCATAATTCGTCGTCTTTTGCACCACAGACGCGTGGTGGATATCCTATCTTGACTGGTTTTTTTTTAAACGTAGAATTCGTATCAAAGGTTGCGAAATTATTTGAATTGAGCTGTTTTAGACTTTTAGACCTTACGTTCTTGTCGAAGAGGGCTGATTCCACTTAGTGCATGAATTGCGCTTTTTAATTAAAATATGGTTGAAGCAGGAGTTAAGTCATTAATCATATGAGCTATATCTTTACTTCGAACCCTTAACCTCATTTTCTTGTATGTATATAGTTTTCACAAAAATTTTTACGCTCCTCAGAAAATTGTCAAAATTTTTAATTTCCAATTGGCCAAATTACCAAATGTGCCGGTAATACAAACCTAAAAAAGAAATTTTACTATAAAGTACTGTACATATGGCTACTACTGCACTATTACTGCACTAATTGTATATAAATTCCCCTCAATTCTGCAATTAACGCGCCAACGACGATTTAAACATTAATTTTCGAGTATTTTCGTTTTCTTCTTTCGCATAAGCTCGGATGAATTATTATAAATGTTACACGAGATTTTATAAAATTTATCGTTATCAGATATGATTGAATATCAAAAAAATCGCCTGTTCACAAAATTCAGCTAGACCGTTTGTTAAGTGCATTGCAAACAAATTGTAGTCACTTTTATTAGAGGTAGTTTTTATAGCAGGCGATAATATGTTAAACTCAATTTGATAATTACTAGTATTACAGAAACAAGTCTGTCATATTGTAATATATTATATTAAAGAAATGCCTGTTCTGAAAACTTTGACAGTTCGTTCTTTGGTTGCTTTTACATTTTAAGATCTATAATGTTTTTATTTTTATTATCGGGATTTTGGTTGTCGGTTTATAGATGTCAGGGTTTTGGTGTTGTCGAGATTTTCGTACTTTCTTCTGGATCGCACATAGAAAAATCTGGGTGAGATGGGTTACGTTAACTCTGGTCTCGAATTACAATAAAAAGTTTCATTGAAAATTTCAAATGTTTTCGAATAAAAGAATGGCCTTTATTATTAAGTACAAATAATATATAACAGTGTAATAAAAATACCGTAGACAATTTTAATATTGAACCATTTATAAAGATGTAGTAGAATTTATTTTTTTTTATTCGAAACTTAAATTGTATATTTTTATTTATTTTTCCACTAGTACAATTTACAACTATTTACTATCTAAACTACAATTTTTTTTTTCAATCAATTTCTTCTTCTAAATATATCTTCTTTTTTCATTCCCGTTTTTTTCTTCTAAAAGTACTTTTTTCTCTTCTAATTAAAAAAAAAAAGAAAAAAGATATTAATTATCTGTAAGTTAAAAATAAAGAACGAATTTTTTATATAATATAAGACGAGTTTAGCGAAACATCTATTCAAAATGATAAGCATAATGAGCTTTACTTAAGGAGTTATCAGAAGCCGGAGAAGAACGTTCACAGTACCAGTAATTTGCAAACTGTGGCCACGAAGAGCTTTCAATTCTCCGGCTCCGCAAATTTAAATAATTAAAATTTAATTATTAGGTTTTGTACAATATCAGCATTATTATTGTATGAAATATATAGGGCATTGTTATCCAGAAACTTGAGAAGTACGTTCACAGTACCATGATCACCAATGCGTTGTCTTGTTACTGTGGCCACGATGAGCTTATCAATTCTCAAGTTCCTTCTGATGGGATAACAGCAGCGCATTTCAAGTGAACTTCTAAAGTTACGGTCTGTAACGAGAGTACATAACTTAATTCCTCATCCGGAACCAGGTTGTACCCTCACCATAACTTCAAGCGAAAGAACTGCATTTGTTCTTCAACCAATTCACCGTCCATATACCCTATATACGATATCTCCAAAAAAGTAAATTCGGCATAACGCGTAGAGCTTATAACAGCTCTCCCATCTAAAGATAATAAAAATTCATCAATAAAATTAACCTACCTTTAATTCTTTTTTAAAAAACTGTCCAGCAACGTCGTGAAAATGGGTTCCGTAAACGTATCGGTCGATAGTGGTTTCGTCGTTCGTTGGAGTTCTTTAGATCCAGGTCTTTACTACGTCGAGTCCGCGGTGGCAAAAAATATTTCAGCTCCGATTCGAAAGTCCGACTTAAGTAATAGAAAAGGTTTTTTTCTTTAGGAATTTAGAAATGTAGGTTATAATCAAAAAACTAAACGAATAGATGTACTTATTGTTGGACATTTTTTTTAAAAGTGAAGGGAAAAAGTGAAGAGAAAAAGTGAAGGGAAAAAAGAAGGGAAAAAATTTTTTTTCGAAAAAAAACATTACGTACTATATAATACATAACAGATAATACATAATACATATCAAAACAAATGACGTCATAATTTTTTGCAGATCCGATGAGGTAATTGTGTAAATCACGTGTATTAATTAATAACATGTTCTGAAATAGATTACTAGGCTAATGCGTAGCAGAGCATTATTTTAAAATTAAAGTATGTTATACAGTATTCTAACTAGGTTAATGCGTAGCATTGTGTGTCCGAAGCGCAAGAATAACTAAAGTCTAATTTCATTTTTTTGATGTGACACAAAACAAAACAATGTGATGTATCAAAAACGTAACATGCGGACAGACACTAAATATGGAAGTTGCATTTTTGATATTACTATTATTGATGCATCAAAAATGTAAGTTTTGTATCACCTTACGTAAACATATAAAGTCCTCCGCTACGCTCCGGACAATTAATATAATTTTACTATATAATTGATATATAATTAATTGTTATACGTAAAAATAAGGACGAATATATTTATAATAGCCCTGTTACACACTCTATCTGTAACAGCCTCAGAAAATAAGGTCAGAAATAGGTTCGGAAAACAATTTAAATTTTTATTTATCGTTATAGAACAAAGGTTGAAAAATATTAGTTACGTAATATTTGTTACTATCACATTAATCAATCAGATTATAGAAATTTATCGCAATTTTTATTATAATTTGATATTGTAGTCTATTATGAAACTTCGCAATTTAGCAATTGCAATAATGTATAGTATGTTGTTGAGATTGAACTAGTTTGCATTGGAATTAATAGTTGATATTATCTGTAGTAATACGGTATGCGGGTAAGTTGCATTGAATTAACTAACAATAGCAATTTCTATTATGATTTGCCATAAAAAATTTTGTTACGACTTACTTGATATTGTGGTGACCACAGTGGGTGAGTTAATTTGTATTGGAATTAACAGTCGTGATTTTCTGTAATGATTTGCCAAAAAAAAAAAAATTTGATACAAAACTCACAATTGCGATAGTGTTCAGAAATAATTAAGATTGATTTAGTTTACATTGGAATTAACGATTTCTATGATCTGATATAAAAAGTTTTTTTTACAAGACTTACCTGCTATTGCGAAGACACAATATATGGTTGAGCTAATTTGCATTGGAACTAACGGTCGTGATTTCTATTGTGATTTACCGTGAAAATTTTGTTACAAAACTTACGGGCTAATGTGATGGAATACACTATATGGGTAAGGTTAAATTAATTTGTATTGGAATTAACAGTCGTGATTTTTATCACGATTTATTGTAAAAAATTTTGTTATAAAGCTTACCTGCTATTGCGAAGACACACAGTATATGGTTGAGTCAATTTGTATTGGAATTAATGGTCGTGATTTCTATTGTGATTTAACGTAAAAAAAACTTAGACTATTGCGGTGGTACACACTATATAGTTTAAGATTGAAATAGTTTGCGCTGGTAAAAAATTTGACACAAGACTTGTTATTGTGAAGACATACAGTATACGACTGAGTTGGCATTAGAATTAACGGTCGTGATTTCTATTGTGATTTACCATCAAAAATTTCGTTACAAACTTACAAACTATTGCGATAGAACATAATATATAGGTAAGGTTAAATTAGTTTGTATTGGAATTAACAGTTGTGATTTTTATCTTGATTTGCTATAATAATTTTGTTACAAGATTTACCTGATATTGCGAAGACAATATATGGTTGAATTGGAATTAATGGTCGTGATTTCTATTCAAGATTTAACTTTGTTAAAAAACTTAAGACTATTACGGTAGCACACTATATAGTTAAGATTGAATTAATTTGTATTGGAATCAAATAAAAATTTTGACACGAGACTTACTTGCTATTGCGAAGACATACAACTGTCGTTATTTCTATTGTGATTTACCATGATAGAACACAGTATATAGGTAAGGTTAAATTAGTTTGCATTGGAAACAACAGTCGCAATTTTTATCATGATTTGCTGTAAAAAATTTTGTTACAAGACTTACCTGCTATTGCGAAGATACACAGTATATGGTTGAGTCAATTTGTATTGGAATTAATGGTCGTGAGTTCTATCATGATTTACTGTAAAAATTTTTCTTTAAAAAACTTACAGGCTATTGTGATAGCACATGGTATATAGTTAAGGTTGAATTAGGTTGTGTTGGAATTAATAGTCGCGATTTCTGTCATGATTTGATGTAAAAAATTTTGTTAAAGGACTTACTTGCTATTGTGAAGACATATAATATATGGTTGAGTTAACATGTATTGGAATTAACGGTTGTGATTTCTATCGTGATTTGCTGTAAAAAAATTTTGTTACAATCTTATATATAGGTTAAGGTTGAATTAGTTCGCATTGGAATTAACGGTTGTGATTTCTATTGTGATTTTGCTGTAAAAAAATTTTGTTACTAAACTTACAGTAAAGGTTAAAGTTGAATTAGTTTGCATTGGAATATATATAATGATTTGCTGTAAAAAATTGTTACAAGACTTACTTGCTATTGCGAAGACATATAGTATATGGCTGAGCTAATTTGTATTGGAATTAACAGTCATGAGTTGAAATTAATTTCTATAAAAATTTTTGGTACAAGACTTGCTTGCTATCGTGGTAATACACAACAGATGGCTAAATTAATTTGCATTGGAATTAACGGCTATTCGATTTACTGTAAAAAAAGTTGGACTATTGTGATAGCATATTAAAGTTGAATTAGTTTGCATTGGAACTAACAGTCGCAAGTTCTATAATGATTTACTGTAAAAAATTTTGTTGTAAGACTTACTTACTAATTCTACGGCACGTGTTTGATTGTTAATTGGTCGTGATTCCTACCATGATTTAGCGTTGTTTAAAGAAAAACAATTGATAATCATTCAATAGAAAACCTTGACTAACTTGATTATTGTACACGAAGATAACGTGTATGTAGTGGTTGTGGGTTTAGAGCATTACGGCGTGAGATCAAGAAATGTTCAAATCTAAACGGAAGTAATGAACGAATAAATGAACAAAGAAAGTATGTTAGAAAGTAACAAGGCTTATTAGACAAAGCGGTTGCACGAACGTTATAATATTACTGGTTTACTGTTTTAGAAAGCCTGTATCATGATAACTTTTTTTTTTTTGAACTTCGGATTTTTTTTGTAATTACGTGACACACGTGCAGACAGACAAAAAAGTTCAAACTTACACTTTTGATTTAATTTCTATAAAATTTACAAAGATGTATCAAGAAAGATACCTTTCTTGATCAAAATGCATCAAAAGCGTAATTTTTGTATCACTTTGCATAGACACTTAGGGTCCGCCGCTACGATCCGGCCAATTATAAAGAAAGACCACAAAAAAGGCCCTAAAAAATTTTAAAATTTTAAAATAAAATATGAAAAATTTTCAGCATAATCCATTTTCAGCATAGTCCACCACAATTATTTTCATCTGTCTTGAATTGTCATAACCCATTTAAAGATCTAAATTGAATTCGCTTTCAAGACACATTCGAACCCAATCATTGTGCTTAGAGGTTTTTTTTTTACATATTTTAACATAGTCTCTTGATAGGTATTTAAATTTCATTTAAAAAATGTAAGAGGATAATTTTTACTTTATGATTAATTATAAATATTGATCACAGTTTCGAAATAAATAAATTTGATTTTGATTATACAGTACTAGGAAACAGGAACTGTTGATGTCCGGAGCCTCAATATTTAGATTATAATTTTATAGCTTTTTAAAAAAAATTTTATAATACAGTCAGACCTCTCTAAATGCAATGCGACGGGACCATATGTAAAAATTTAGCCAAATGTGTACTTAGAGAGGTATTGCATTTTAGGGAGGTAAAAAAATATATAGGCGTGATATTAGTTGGGCCCAAGAGAAGACGTGCATTTAGGGAGGCTTTTCATAGGACGTGCACTTAGAGGGGTTGCATTTAGGGGGGTCTGACTGTATATCATTTAAAATAACAAGGTTATACCAACAACAGTAATAAAAGTATTTTTAATATTTATTACAGTATTTATATCTTTTTTCTCTTTAGGCACGTACATACATGAAGATATATAACAATTGCTAAATTATTGCAGCATGTCAATAATAAATAGAATGCTCCTAATTTAATAACTTTCTTTACTTGATTTAATAGTCTAAATACAAATATAAAAATAAGCAATAAATTTGGTTAGTTATAAGTAAATCAAATATTACTTACCATCGGGTACTTTAACACAATCAATAGGTTGACTTGCTGAAATATACAGTATATATATATAAATATACTAAAACAGATAGTTTGAATTCAATTTGAGAAATAAACATCTTTTACCTGCATTTACTATATTGACAGATTTGGAAATTTTTACAATTGATAACATATTATTAATTTTTTAAAAATATGAATAAATGTTATTACCTGGTTTAGGGAGTTTGGAAATATACAAAAGTCGGCTTGTATAAATAGCTTGCGGATGTGTCTGATATTTGAATTGTGCTGATTTGATTTGGTTATATGTCAAGAAATTTTTGTCTAAATCTTTAATATTTTTAACTTGCTTATATAATTCACTGTATTCAAGCTTCAAATAATCAAAAAATTGATTCAATGTATTAGCTAATTCTTTAGCAGTTGGTCTGTTTCGAGGTTCTGCGTCTAGGCACTTATTCATCAGATCCAAAAGTAGTTGAGGAACTTCGCATCTAATTTTAGGTCTGAGACCTTCACAAATATTAAGTGCAAGGCTAAAAATCATGTGGAACATTATGATATGGAGGGTATCCAGTAAAAACTTCTGACATAATTATTCCGAAAGAATATATATCCGATTTTTGAGTGTATTCCTTTCCATTCGTGTATAATACCTCTGGGGCAATATAGGGAAGCACACCAAAAGTGCTTTACAACTTGAGTCTTGTGACACTGGTTTACATAAGCCAAAATCAGTAATGTAAGAATTAAACATATTTTGATTAACAATATTTCCAGAATGAAAATCTTTATGCACTAAATTGGCTTTGTGAATTGTATTAAGCCTCTAGCTATGTAATATAAATTAGCTACTTTAGAAGCCCAATCTAATTCACCAAATTTTCTATCTAACAATTTTCTGAGACTTCCCTGCTTTGCGTACTCCATAACCATCAGGTAGTTACCATCTTTTGGGTTCTTAGTTATTCCATAAATCGCAATTGTTGAATCACCCTCATGTTTATGTTGTTTTTTAACCTAATAAAATATTAATTAGGATAAATAAAATTACCAAACTTTAATAAAACAAATTAAAATATTTACTTCTTCTAAAAATTCTTGTTTTATATCTTTAGAATTATCAAGACTTTTTAAACAAACATCTTTTTGTCCGTTTCTATCCAATTTATTCCCCCCATAATCGAATCCTATAATATATCCGTCAATCCATACTGCCTTAAAAACAGTGCCAAAGCCTCCTTTAGCAAGATACTTTATATTTGCAAATTTATTAAAGGATATCCATTCAATAATGTCTTTATATTCCTGTGCATCAAGTTGTGTTTGTTGAATTAATTGATCAATGTCATGATTATCACTTGTCCAATTATGAAACTCTTTTTTAAATCTTAATATTATAACATAATTAATACAATATAATAATAATAAACCTTTTCTTGATATTCCAATGTTAATGCATTATTTGATTTTTTACTAATGTCTTCATTAGTTATTGCTGTCAATCGAAATATATACGGATGAAGTTAAATTCAAAACAAACGAAAAAAAAAAATCAAACTTTTGAATAAGTTTACCAGAGTATTAAATTTTTGTTGCCAAAGTTCACTTCTACTGATCCGCCTTGCGATCTAAATCCAAAGCAAGGGTATATATTGCCTTCCAAATCGTTAGGTAGAAGGCACGCAATTCCTTAAAATATTTTATAATTTTTAAATTTCTGTCTATTCTTCTAAAAAAAATAACCTTTAATTCTATGTTGGTACCAAGGTTAATTTCATTTTTAGTATAAAATACTATCTTATTTCTTAAATTTAAATAGCATCCAATTATATCATCAGTGGTATATGACTCTCCATATGGTCCACCATTTCTTGAATAAAAAGAATATCCATCGTCGCCATGGTAACCACACCCCATGTTTCATTTTCCTTAATTTGTTTGTTTTCCTTATATTCTTGACCTAAGGGACATGATAGATGTTAGTATATAATAATGAGCAAATAAAATAAAGATTTACTGTTACCAAGCATGAGCATATTATTTATATAATCTGAATCAGTGTTTCGCCCTCCCCCCAAAGTCCGAAACGTTTCAGTTTCGCCCAAAATCCGAAATGGCCGAAACTTCCGAAATGGCCGAAACTTCCGAAATGGCCGAAACCTCCGAAATGGCCGAAACCCTCTTTGTCTTTCGGAAAGTTTCGGAGGTTTCGCCCAGTTTCGGATTTGGGACTTCTGGCGAAACTATGTTTCGGAGGTTTCGCCCGGCCGAAAGTTTCGGTTTAGGCCGAAACACTGATCTGAATTGTTTATTTTTTTATCGCCTTGCTTTGTACAGTATCCGATTCCAATCATTCTATTAAGAAATAGATAAAAATATCACTGGAACAAAAGTGATGTTTATGTTACGAAATAATTATTAATGATACCCATTTTTTCCTTTGTTTATAATTTTAATTTCAAAGTAAAATATCCCACACTCTGAAGGGATTGGATTATTTGCTCGAACAATTAAAGCTTTATACCGTATTACCGCGAAATAACGCACACCTGCGCGCTATTTTGAGTGCGCGCATGTGCGCTATTTTGAGGTAAACCCAATTTTTTAAGCAAATATGTATAATATGTTCAATATAATCAAAAAAGCAATATTTTCAGTTTCAGCAATATTTTATCTCAGACTTCGATGTTTTAAAAAAAGTTTTAAAACAATAAAAAACGGTTAGAATACTGTTTAAAGCGTTTTTTTACCATCACTAAACTATGTAAATCATAAAGATTTTCTCATAAAATTTATTTTAACTCATTTATTTTCACGTGTTATACATTCGATTATATGGGCTGCTGTCAATAGAAATCAAGCAAATCTACATTTAAAAAAAAATTAATGCCTTGACTTTCACAGCTCATATCTCGATAAAATTTAAAGCTATCTTTATAATTTAATATTCAAAAGAAAGCTTACTATCTAAGCTTTATTTTAAATATTAAAGCATCAAGATAGCTCTTTAAAATTCATCGAGATATGAGCCGTGAAAGTTAAGGCATTAATTTTTTTTTTTTTAAATGTAGATTTGTTTGATTTCTATTGACGGCAGTCCATATGTATACTATATATGGCGCGCGCTATTTCGGGACGTGCATGGGCGTTATTTCGAAACCCACTATGCTATTTTTTAGAGTATGCGATTTTCAAAATAACGCCCATGATCGTTATTTCGCGGTAATACGGTAGTCATCAGGATCTTTAATCAAAAAGCTTTTAATAAATCAAAATTAAATGCCGATGATTATAGTAGCACATTAAATATGTTTCTGCGAGATTTTTCATTTTCATACATTATTACCTGTATAACTCACTTTAAGTCCACTTGAATCTATGTCAATAAATGGTGATTTATCTTCAATATCCCATGCAGTCGCTAAAACAATATTATTGTACGAAGTTATTGGTTCTAAATCTTCCATACTGTAGGTTAAAATTCAATTCAGATCTTTTTGTTAATGAACGGTGAACATACAAGTAATTTATAGAAATATTAACGAACACAATGTATTATTTATGTATGCGTATTTGTATTCTGTACTAGTGCTATAAGCTAAACGATAAGTATATTCATAATCTTATTTATGATTTGGCTTTGTGTAATACGGTAATATATATTTATTGAATGCGAAGCAGACAATAAGTAATAATTTTCGACCGCCTATTAACAACGAAGTTCCACAATAAAGCTCCAGAAAAAGAACTCCGAAGTTTTAAAAAATGGCGAGAAAGCTATCAAATTTTAACGGAGTTAAAAATACTTAATATCAAAAACTTTGACGTAAATGCAAACAATGGTAGCAAACTAATTAGTTTATATAATCAAAATTAAAATTGCAATATTTTATAGTCAATTCTTAAGATAATATATCTAGTTATTAAATGAAAATTAGCATCTTTACATTTTCCAAATGAAATTTAAATACTATTATCAAGAGAATATATTAAAAAGCATAAAAAAAACCTCTAAGCAATGATTGGATTTGAACGTGTCTTGAAAGCGAATTCAGTTTAGGTCTTTAAATAGCTTATGACTGTATTCAAGATGTAGCAAGGTAACGTGAGTGCCAACCAATCAAATTTCGAGTATGATTTCATTTTCAAAATAAGATACTTAAGGTTTTTGGAGTAGAAGGAAAAAATTATAGATAGTATAAAAATATGAAATACAGTAGTAAAAATTTTGATTATAATAAAGAATACTAGTTATATTTAGGATATAAATGTTAGCTTAGAAGTGAAGCCTGTTTTTTTTTCTAAATTTTATATGTGCTGCAACTTAATTAAATCATTACCCTGAAAATTTTCTGACATTACACTTGACTGATAACTATTAAGCTTTTATTTTAACTCGCCAACTCGGAATTTCTTTTCTAATTAAACCTTTCAATAGGGTGATTTTTAATTAACATATTTCGGAAATAAGTGAAATTTTGAAATCAGAAAAAGAAATAGGAAATAAAATGAATAAACTTTTTTTTATGTATTGTTATTATATCATACTGTCGTAATAAATTACAAGTTATCGCTTAAAATTTTTTTAAAAAATTATTTTCGAATTATTAATAAAAAAACCACTAAAGAAAAGAACTTAAGAAAAAATTTTAAAACTTGATTGTTTTTCACGAATAGTAAGATATCGATCTAATTCAAAAGTTTGCAATAGTTCCAACAGTTCATCGATTTCTTTTTCGAGAATATTAGTTGTATTTTTTATGAGTACTATTAGAATATCTATTAGTACTTCTAAACTACTATTTATGTCTTTAATATGTAATTTTCGATCAGAATATATGATATCAAGTTTCAAAAGAAAATTCACGATCCTAAAAAGTATTAATTATCATTAATTTAATTCGAAATCGGAAACCTGAATTTTAATTCTAAATCACCCTAATATTTAAAAAATATTACCGTAAATTACCATATAAAGTGCCCGGTAAATGGTACATTCCGTTAATTCGGTAATTTTAAAACCTAATAGACCCTGTGTACAGTCATCCTCCCATACAATCACACAGTTGGGCACATAGTAACTTTTTTTTAAAATGTGCTTACAAAGGAGTTGTGCTTATGTGGAGGGTTTTTTCTTATAAATTAAATAATAGTTTGGCCTAAATAATAATGTGATTATCTATAATGTGATTATATGGGAGGTGACTATATGGAGGGACGACTGTATAGTATATATGTTGTAAGTGGGAACAGAATTATGTGGATTCGGAATTCTTCAGTTAAATTAAGAATTTTTTTAGGTGTCTGAAAGAACTGCATTTCAAGGAGATCTTGTGATCCACACCCAGTCTAGTTTATGTTTACACATATCATTGGATGAAATATTTTTTGGGATGCAGAGAATGAATCCTGTTCATTAATGGTTTTAGTAATTGCATAATATATCCGAAAAAATATTATGGTTAATTGGAGAAGAGTCTTGGAATTGATTTTTATCAGATTCGCGTAGAAGTTTCCTTAAAATTATTCCTCTAATAATTTAGAGTTGGCATCAATGCGCTGGTTTATAACAGGAATAGTGCATCAACAATATTCTCAAAAGAATTATCGCTATTTTCTAATCTGTCTACTGTATTTCGCATTGCCATAAGTCGTCCAGATTTTGCTGATCACTTTTGCCAGATGTTAACGTTAAAATGCTAAACCTTTTCTTAACAGTTAAGGCATGAACTTTTATAGCTTGCTTATATAATCTTTAAGCACTGTTTTGCTTCTAAGCAGAGTTTTAAATATGCCTCTAAATTAGATTTTTAATTTGATAATTTTCTATATGAATATAATTAATTATATTTGATAAATTATTTATATATTTTTATTTGGATTTTTACTACAAATAACCGGTGATAATAATCACCACCTCTTATTTTTAGGGATAGGTTTTTGGGGTTCTGAACATTTTTGCTTAGTATCCCTGACATGAATTAGATAGTAGTAGTATTCGGCAAAATCAAAAAAAAACTTGCCGAGCACTAGTACGTACGTACGTACGTACATACTAGATAGGTTTTTGAGATATAGCACCACGGTGATAATCACCACCGGTTATAGTTAGTATATAATATTAATATTCAACATATTTACAGTATTATACGTGTTTAAGTATTAAAATCACTGGCTTGTGATGTGGCGGGATGAAATCACGTATAAATCTGTCTGGAGGGCGTAACATGACCACTGTGATCATCAATAAAACGTGTAGTTCATCTTTTTGTATTATATTCTTCAATAGCATAGTTCTTATCATTCTTTTTGTACTTTATTCCAAGACACACTTTAAAAAGACCCGAGGTGTTATCATATATTTAGTTATTTCACTTTACTAAATACCATAAATAAAAAAGATAACTATCTTTAACCTTATCAAAGCTCTTCTGCAAAAAACACAAGAACAAGATGACAAGGGTAGAGAATGAGTATATGCACACCTTGCTATGAGGGATTAATTGCTGCATTATATGATAAAACATGCACATAACTACTTAGCAATGTATGATATACAGTCTACAGAAAACTTTGAAAGTTTTAAAGTGATCGGTCATTTGAGAATACTATTAAAAACTTTCCGGACCAAGATTTAGATTCTCTTTCTGGGACTGTAAATTACAAAGAAAAGATTTTGCGCCTTGTACTGAATAATGTTTTGCTCAAGTCAAGAAATTTGCTACAAGAGAAGATGAAGGTCGGAGAAGAAGAATTAGCTATGCGCCTTTCTTAGAAAAAGATACGCTGTACTTGTGGGTTGTAACTATCACAATACAAATACAACCCGAATTTAACCACCTCGATACAAAAACGAATGTTGCTAATTATAGGTTAGTAATTTTCACTTTATAATTTGGGAATCTAACGAGCATAGTATGTGTGTGCACATGACGCGAGACAACAACAGGTAAGAACGATGAAGATAACAAACACGACAAGGACGACAACAAACACGACAAGGACGGCAACAAACACAACAAGGACGACAACAAATACGACAAGGATAACGAATACATCAAGGAAAACAAATACGACAGGGACGACAAAGTATAGCGAAGCGAGGATTAAAAAAGGGATGGGAATAGATATGTGCACACCTTGCTATGAGAAGTTAATTTAATACGATAGGGTAGATTCTAAGGTCTGCTAGTTCCGTTCCGGAAAAGAGGAATTAGCTATGCACCTTTCTTAGAAAAGATACCCTCTTGCGGGATTAATTTTCGTACTCACGGCTATAACTATCATAATATAGATACGACCTGAAGTTAACTATGCTCAGTACAGAAGTGACCGAATTTTAACGTCGTTATTTTAAGTTAGTAATTTTCACTTTACTAACGATAGCATGTGCGTGCACATGGAGAGAGACGACAACAAGTCAACAAGGACAACAAATACAACAATGGCAAAGGATAATAGGTTATTGACATTGACTTGAAACTTGAAAAGAAACCAAGTAAAAACAAATAAAAGAAATGACTCGAAGAAAATAGTAATTATAATAATATTATTATTATTAATATATTACACAATATATAATAAGAGTAACTAATAAGATATAAATATAATTAAACAATAGTCATTATTAATATATATTTTACGGGTCCGTATTATTTCACCGACAATCACTTCATAGACACCACATTTCACAGACAATTATTCTTCGACAAGTTCATTTTACCGACAGTCTATTTCACCGAAGCTCATCTCACCGACAAGTTTTTTTATAAATTAAACAAACTTTAGTTCTAACCTAACTCTAATGATATTGACCAGAATTACTTTGTCTGTAAAATGAGCTTCGGTGAAATAAACTGTCGGTGAGTTGATCGGATCCCATATTTTACTTATGCACTCGGATCTAATTTTTGAAAAAAATTTTTGTCCTTGAAGTAACTAATGGCGAAACAATTAAAAACTGGAGGGATGGAGAGATATTAGATTACTATGTTTCACTAAAATTATATACATGTATTTTGAAAATAAAGCACACTTAACAGATAGTATACAGATTTGAAAACAGGAAAGGGAAAGAAAATTTTATTTTAAAAGTAGAATTGCATTATGTATTCTGAGTTGTATTCTGTGATATTCTTATCAATAAAACAGCCAAATTTTTTTAAATTTTTACTTTGGTAAATTAATTATATAATAAATAAATTGTTTATTTCGCAAAATTAGCAAAGTTGTTTGACCATCAAACATATTTTATTAAATCTTGAGACTTCGTAAATTTGAATTGTGCAATAATAAAATGAGGTTCTAAGATAACAGGTATGTAAGTAACAATTTTTTTTTTTTTACCCAGTGCTTACATTTTACGTATTACTGATTATTACGATTTTTAGAAATAATAAGTAATAATTTAAGATCCCGATATTCAAAATCTCGACAAGTTCGAAATCCTGACAATTCAATAATACTCCCAAAAGTCAAGATCACGGGGTACAGTAACTATATACATCACAAGGGAAAATCTCCAAAATTCTGGGTTCAAATGTATCAAGGTTCAAGGTTGGATTGATCAAAGATCACCAAAACTTTTACTAATGAGCATGATCAAATTCTTGTTTACTTTATCGTTCAAAAGCCTCAGTATCATCAATAATCAAGACAGCACATAAGATCGAACTATTGCACAATATAAGCTATAAGTACGAATGGAACGACCTTGATTACTGGTGACGCTGAAATCAAAAATACTGATCTAAATACAGTCGAACCTCTCTAAAATCACACTGCCGGGATAATAGAGACTTTTTTTGAAAATGTGCTTATAGAGAGTATGTGTTTATACAGAGTTTTTTTTTCTATCTATTTATAATAGTTGGTTTTAGAATTTTTATATGATGTGCTTATATAGAGGGTGACTATAGAAAGGTTTGACTGTATTTTTAATATTCTAATTTGTTTGCAACGTAAGCCATTCAAGCTCATAGATACACGATGATAAGTATAAAGACCATTTTTAATCAATGTATTTTTAATACGAGTTTATTCAATTTATTGATATTTTTATTAATAATGTAATTTATTCATTATTAGGAATAAACTGTTCAAGTTCATGGGTATTTAATATTTTATTCACGATTTAGGGTAAGTATAAAAAACATTTTTAATCGATCGAGCTATTCAAGTTTGCTGACATAATACTCCTATTCGATTTGCGGTAGGTATACAATTCATTCATAAATAATCTACACATTCTATCGTCAATAGAATTCTCTATTAAATATTTTCTATTCTTTCACTTACGTTGTTAAATTGCCAGGGAGTAAGTATATATATAGTTATTTATCATCAATAAAGTTTTGTTCTTTCACTTACGTGTTAACTTGCCAGCATATAAGTATATAGTTTAATCTATACATTTATCATCTTTTAGCAATTTCAACCTTGATGCATTTGAATCCAGAATTTAGGAATCGAATTTCTTGTTCTATGTAGTTACTATACCCGTGATCTTGACTTTATGGAATCACTTATTAGTCTTTTGGCTATTCGGGATTTTGCATTCGGGATTTTGTATATCGGGATCTTAAACTGTTGGGGCTTAAGATATTGTAGAACCCTATTCAAAAAAAATCATTGTACTAAGAGTTCGTCATTTTGAAATTTCTTGAGTATTCGATTGCCATTGTTTTTTAGAACGATAAGCAAAAAAAAAATTCAATTTAATTAATATATCAATAAATATGTTAAAGCATTTTTTTACGGGAATACCAAGTTTGTGACTTGGGTAATGAAAATATCAGGTAATTTTATACGTAGAAATTGGATTTCCAGTTTTAGGGGATGGCTAAAGCCAGGTGCGTTTATATGTTTTTGATTATTTAATTAAGGGTTAGTTAGAGGTTAGGGTTGGAGGAGTTCTTATAGGTAAAATTGTCTTCCCGACATTTTTATTAGTACTTC
>CAJVPY010002022.1:0-17401 GCA_910591965.1 Dentiscutata erythropus | reverse complement strand
AGAAACAAATTAGGAGTAATGTGATAAGTGATGAGGGGTGGAAGTTAGTTGGTGGACATTGTACAGTAGTATATAAGCGGGATATATATGATAAAATAGGTTTGGGAACCATCCAGTGTACACCAATTTTTTTTTAATTTTATTTATTAAGTGTACATTAAAGGTCAAGCAAATTTGCTATCAAAAAGCTTATTTTTGTATACTTATGGACAAACGTTCTAAAAAATTTAGCCTAAGTGTACAACAAAGGCTTTATGTATATATTCAGAGGTTCTACTATAGTCTGCCTGACCACATTTCATATTTAACAGAGCTGCTTTTTCCTCTGCTTTTTTTGTATTACACTCTGATTCAAATTTATTTTTGCTAGTTTAATTTTAACAATTTCTTCTTCTTTGTTTACAACTTTTAGCTTCTCTATATTATCACTTTTTCCTCTTTTTCTATTTATGTTGTCTGTCTTTTGTAAGATTTTATCCTCTACTGTATCAATAGCCATTACTGTAGAAATAGTTTGGTTCTAGTTATACCTTTTTATAATCGCCTCTTATATAATTACATTATATAAAAACCTTTTTATTATCTCATCTATATTTAAGCCCAATTACTATTTAATATATAACAAAAGACCTCTATATAAGCATATCTCTTTACAAAAATATACTTTTAAAAAAGTTCTTATGGTTCAATGTGTGATTATAAAGAGGTATAGCTGTATTATGAATTTGTGTTGCTCTTTCTAGTTTTGTATGTTTGATACTTCTGTTACTTCTCCAAGAAATACAAGCTCTTCTGTTGAGAATCTTTTGTCTTGCTTCTTTGTATTTGTAACCAACTATAACTAGCTATTGCAATGCAAATTGTTGCAATAAATTCTGGATCTTTAAAACCAAGATATTTTGCTATATTAATATTTGCTTTAAGCATGATTCTTCTTTGTTTAGTATAAATTTCTTGTACTTTTTCTTGTAATATTGTTGTCAAATCTTTAATCAAGTCTATCTTCATAGTTTTTGCTATTTACTTGTTTGTAATATTGATATAATTTCAGTTTGACTTTTTTAGAATATTTCTATATATATCTTGTTTGCTTACTTTTTAACTTTACTAGATGTTTAGTTTAATGTTTGTTTACTTTCTATTTTGGTTACATGTTTAAATTTTCCCATGCTTGTGTTGTTTTGTTGTTAGATAATTTGCAAAACTAAATCTAGACAAATTTTCCAATTTTTCAAAAATCTTCTAAAAAATTTTGTCAAAGTTCTATTTTTTCTCTTTAATAGCAGACTAGTTTTGTGAAAAAGAAAACTTTCAAATAACTATAACTAATTTTTTTAGCTCTATCTTTTTTTTTAGAACTACTTTGTTGTCTTAATATAGTTTTGCTCTACTTCTAAAATTTCTTCTGCTCTAATTTTAATTAAAGTGATCTACAGAAAAAAGTTTTTGTAGCTTTTTTTATTGTGATTTGCAAAAATATATAAAATTTGATAATAAAAAAAATAAAAAGAATTTGATAATTTCTGATTCTGATTTGTGATTGTTTTTAGACTTTTAGATTAGACTTTAATATACAAAAGATTTATAAAATATGTATAATAATCTCAAATCTAATATAATATTAAAATTATATATATTAAAACCTAATCTTAAAGTCTAATCTAAAAGTCTAAAAAAATATTAAAAAATCAGAAATCAAAATTGGAAATCATTAATTTCTTTTTTTTATTATCAAGTTTCATTTTTTTGCAAACTGCAATAATAATAGATCATTAAAAATTAAACTGCATAGTTAAAATTAAATTAATTAAATACATAAGAATCTTATTTACAGGCTTTTATTAAAGTTACTCAAGTTCTGAATTTGTATGTGAAATGATTTCATTATTACTAGTATTTTTGCACATCTACCAAATTAATAAATAAAAAAAATTTGTTCTGATATTTGGTTTAAAAATAACTAATTATGAGTTGGAATACATTACTTCTTGTCAAGGATTGATCGATTTTGCTCAAAATTACTAAAATAATATTCAATTCATCAGGCAAAATTCCTCAAAATTAAGTAATTTAGGTAGTTCGGGCATGAGAGATTTTTTTTCTTAACAACTGATAATCTTGTTATAAACTTGATTAAATAGCATTGTTTATACTAGCCTGGCTTTAATGATCTCTAACTTGAAATTTAGAATGGCCTGTAGGAGTTTATATATGAAATATTTGCAATAATTAGATTTATTGCGATGAATTTATGTTTTAGAGCATTTTGATTTACTATAAAATGTGTCATTTACTATTTGTTTTTTGATATTTCTTATTGTAAAATCATATAGATTATATCTAATCTATCTTCTTGTGAAAAAATAGATTAGACATTATTACAATAAGAAATGTCAAAAAAACAAATAGGTTTTTGTCTTAAAAATGATTTTACAGAACTATGTAGATCTTATAAATAAAAATTAAATTTCTAGCTATCTCATAATCCAATTTAAATAACTTTTTTTATTTTGTAGAACTTACTAAGCTTTACAAAATAAAATAAAAAATTTATTTGAATTAAATTATTAAATACTAGAAATTTAAATTTTTATTCATAAATCTACATAGTCCTGTAAGGTTATTTTCAAGACAAAAACCCCAAATAGTAAATGTTATATTTCAAAATGCTCTAATTTTATAATTTACCATAGTGCTATGCTAATTCTTTAGGCTGTTCTCAAGTAGTATTCAATATGATTTGTTAGTAATAATAAAATTCATATTTCAGTAATTATTTAGGTGTGAGATAGGTGATACAAAGTATCACCATAGTATTTAATATTTTTGTAATTATATTAGTGAGTTACTTAATATGTAGTTAAGTTAGCTTGTATTAGAATTATTGCAATTTCTATTGTACTTTACCTTAAAAAATTCAGACATAGAACTTGTATACACAGTGAACAAGATTGAATTAGTTTTTATTAAAATTATTATAAAATAATTCTGTTGCAGAACTTATTATCTTGGTGATCATATTATATAGTTAGGCTAGTTTGTATTGAAAATTACTGTAATTTCTACTATGAGTTACTATAAAAAATTCTGTTACAGAACTCATTATTCCTGTGATTACAAGTTAGTTTTATTGGAATTACTATGATTTCTATATAGTTAAGATTTGGTTTGTATTAGAATTATTGTAATTTCTATTATAAAATTACTGTAAAAAAAATTATACTTGCTATTTCAAAGAATATAGTATATAACCAATGTTGAATTGGTTTGTATTAAAATTATCATGATTTCTATATATGTAGTTAAGATTGATCTGATTTGTTTATAGTGGAATTATCATAATTCTATCATAAGTTACTATAAAAATCTAGTTATAGAACTTGGTAGCCAAGTATTAATTAAGGTTAAGTAAATTTGTATTGAAATTATCATAATTTTATACTGTAAAATATTTTATTATAGGACATACTTGCTATACTAATAACCAAAATATATAATTAAGGTTGAGTTAGTTTGCAATAAAGTTATTTCAATTATTATTGTTAGTGACTACAAAATATTATATTTAAAACTTACTTGATATTCTAGTGATACACAATAAGTTAAGATTGAGTTATTATGTATTGGAGCTATGTATCATAATTTCTATTATGAGTTACTATAAAAAAACCAATATAGTATATAGTAGTTAATATTGAATTAGTTTGTATTGAAATTATTATTATTATGGGTCACAATAAAAAATTTCGTTATAGTGCTTGTCATTTTAATATGTGATTAAAATCAACTAGTATTATTGAATTATCATTATTTCTACTATGAGTTATTGTAAAAAAAATATATTCTATTACAGAACTTACTACTCTGGTAATTATATTATATAGCTAATTAAGTTTGCTTGTATTAAAATTTTCAAAGAAGATTATATCACATAAACAAATTAGATAAAGAGACATTAAAATAGTAAATTCTTAAAAACAAATACTTCAGTATAGCTATGTTTTATTCTCTAGCAATTAGTTTTCTTTACAAGTTATTATCTGACATTATAGTAAACAAATAGCAATATTATCTGTAGCAAATAAAATGCCAGTGTGACATCTGGTAAATAACTTGTAGGAAAAATAACATGCAGCTTTACATTGCTAGCCAGGTCAAAACAGATATATATTAAAGCTTAATATCTCTAACTGGCACATATGAAGGCTTAGTATCCCTAACATATCAAAGCTATAAGCCAAGCAACCAATTAGAACATATTCTTTAATGATAGCACTATATGTAAAAAATATACAACACATTATTTACTTTTTTTATTGCACATTATACTACACAATCGACAAAATGAAAAAAAAGTTAAATTCTTTCATTATGATTTTTTGTTATAGCTTTTGATGATTACTGATTATCAATTCATCATATTAGCAAAAAATTAGAAGAAAAAAACCAAAAAATCAAAATTATCAAAAAGTAGTAATATAAACATAAAGTAAATATCAGGAAATTTTTTAAGCTAATAAATAATAATTGCTAACAACTAATCAATTATTATTAATTAAATTTAATCAATTACTATCAATAGTGGTGTTTGCTATCATCAAATATCCTTATTGATTGACTACCCCAGTGGGACCTACAAAGATACACCAATCAGAAAATATTCTTTATATTGATAATTTCACCTAATGTATTATAAATTAATTTTTTTTTAAAATCTGAGCAAAGGTTCCTGCATAGCCACAGGTCAAATTTGATAGTTTTTTTATTTTAATTTTACAAATTCATAGAATTCAAATAAAAAAATTTTATCAAATTTGGCCTGGTAATTATCGAGATACTTCATTTAAAGTTTGAGAAAAGTTTGGTGCAACTTCTATTTTGATTGATATTTTAGTTCTTTTAAAAACTTTGAGCAAACATATCTCGATAATTACAAGGTCAAATTTGATAAATATTTTTTTTTTGATTTCTACAAATTCATAAAATTTGAATAAAAAATTTTATTGAATTTGGCCTGGTGATTATTGAGATAGCTTCACTCAAAGTTTAAGAAAAGTTTTGGCACAGCTATTTTGATCAATATTTGTTTTTTTTAAAAAAATTTGAACAAAGGTATCTCGATAATTACTAGGCCAAATTTGATAACCTTTTTTTTTAATCAAATTCTATAGATTAGTAGAACCCAAATTAAATAACCTTGCCTGTGATTATTGAGATATTTTTACTTAAACTTTTAAAAAACTCAAAGCATCTATCAAAATTAAAGCTACACCAAAACTTTATTTAAACTTTGTGCAGAGTTAACTCAATAACCACCAGGGCAAATTCAATAAAGTTTTTTTTTATTAGGATTTTATGAATTCATAGAATTCAAATAATATAATTTTATTGAATTTGATTTAATAATTATCAAGACATCTTCACTCAAAACTTGAGAAAAGTTTCAGCATAGCTTCTATTTTAATAAACATTAAATTTGATTCAAAATTTTAAATATTTAATACATTCTAATGCATACTATTATATTTAGTTTTTAAGATTCTTTTAATTTCAAAAATCAAATAGATTTGTTTAAAATAATATATTAAAATAATACATATATAATTATCATGAGATTAAAGTTATTTTTTATAAAAGATACTAAAACAGAGTTTTATGCATATATATAGCAAGTATTATTGTTTTATTATTTGTTTATTATTTTTTTTTTAGAATTATATTTGATACTAATATTTAGTATTACTGCTTTCTTACTAACTTCCTTTGAGATCATGAAAGTTAATTTTTTATTAATTTTCTTGTTGCAGATTTTATATATTTTTACTATATTAACTATATTAATTATACTATTTTAAAGCCTTACCAATTTTACTTTCACTATTTTTTTCTTACCTAATTTTTCTTAAATTTCAATATATAAGAAGATTTCTTTTTTTACTTTTTTATCTTTTTTTGTCCTCTTTCTCTATATAAAAAACTCTTCATTTCATTACATTTTATCATTCTAAAACCTATGCATCTCTATTTTCTATTTGGCTATAATGAGGGTTTTAAAATTAAAATAAAAGAATCTTAGTAAAATTGTTATTCAAAGAATCCTACTATCACAGTACTCATGTAACTAGTAATCAGATACATATTGATCGAATATTGTGATCAGAATGGTGTAATCAGGTTTGTATAAAATTAATTAAAAGTTTGTAATACTGATTGCATGAGTGATGAGTAAGTATGTAATAATCAGTGACGCAAAATATGTATTAGTAATTAATAATATAAGATATCAATCCTAAATGGGAAGAAAAGAGCTTTAGTAGTTTTGAGAACTTTGGTTTTATTATCTCTTTAAGTTATTTTTAGTTTTATTTATGTATATATACATATTATTATTGTACCAGTTCTTGAATATATTAGTAAAGTTAATAAATACACTGTAGTTAGATAAACTCTGTAATACTACTTATTTTCAAAATGTGTTACTTATTTATTATAATTTTAAAATGTTCAAATATATATTTGTCTTTTAATTGTCTTTATTAGACATAATTATACATGTTTCATTTAATTTTTTTTAGTTGATTATAATCGATCAGTACTGGCATACAATTATTGATAATACTACATTTGGTCATATACTTTTGCTTCAATAATACTTAAATATTTTGTTAAAGAAATATTTTAAACTTGTATGTAGATAGGTTTTGCATTAATATTAAGTTATCTGAAATTGTACTTGACTAAAAATTAGTATCTAAAACAAATTGTATTAGTTACTAATTTTAAATAAGCATTACTTTAGATATTAATTTAATTATATACTTTAAATTATAGCTATCAAATATACTAATCTTGTAAAAGACTATTTAAAGAACATTTTTACTTTTATTGATACTCATAATAATGTTATTAGCAAAACCCAGATCTTGTTTACATTGTGGAAATGTTAAGAATCTTGAAGAATTCAGTTTTTATAAAACTGATTATTTTAAGACATACAAAATTTGTCTTCAAAAACTTGATTTACCTTCAGCAAAAGATCAAAATAATGAAAATAAATTTTATCAAAATAATGAGAATGATTTTTTTTTAAATAATATATTTGAATTAGATAATTTAGAAGAGTTTATTTCTACTAAGCTTGAAGCATGTAAAAATAATAAAGATAGAATTGAAATAAATCTTTGTATAATTTTACAAAGTGAAAAATTTAGTAATATAACTGTAAATTATATTTTTCAAGAAATTATTAAAATTATTTAAATTTCTGATGGTTATAAATGGAATTATATACATCATTATAATAATATTAGTAATAAACAAACATGATGGTATACATGTTCTCTTTCTGCTCAAAAAAATCATTTAGAATCAAATCCTCAACATATACACAATAAACAAGAATGATTTACATGCCAAGGCTTAGTACAAATTATCATAAATTTAGAAACAATGATCGCACATATTTATTTACATTATGAGCTTTATTTATATTCAAAAATAAAAGAAAATATTGATAATGAAGTGAAAGAATTTATTAAAAACAATGTGCATCTTAATTCAAGACAACTTTGGGAGCAATTGCAATATCAATCAAATACATTAATACAAAAGCAAGTTTATTTTTGGTGAACTACATATTACCAAGAACTTTATCTTCATAATAATAATCAATTTACTTCAGCAACTTACCTTTTACAAGAAAATAAAAATTATTCATTATTATATAGTAATCAAGGAAATAAACTTTTTAAAATTGCATTTATTACTCCATTTTTATATTTATTACATTTTAAATATGAGAAAGTAGCTATAGATACTACATATAAAACAAATAGTGCAGGATTTAAGCTTTATGTAGTTATAACAAGCATAGAAGGTGTTGGATATCCACTATCATATTTAATTCTAAATTCATTAATTTCTACACAAAACAAGCATACTATAGCACTAACTAATTATTTAAGTATATTACAAAAGCATAGTATTAATTTTACTAATAAAGATTTTGCACAAATCAATGCTATTAAAACAACTTGGCCTTGTATAATGGTTCAATTATATTTATAGCATTTATGTCATGCAGTTTTATGTCAGCTATGAAAAAAGAATATTCTACAAAAATAATTTATAACTCAGAAGATGTATATAAAATCTTTAACTTTATTGATTCCAAATTTAAACTATTAGCATCTGTGCAATATTTTGTCTATCAGTATTATATAGTCAAGTACTCTCTTTAATAGTAGAACATCTTAACTATCATCCACTTATTCCTGTTAATACTTCAGAACCATTTTTATCTCTATCTACAATTTATAAAAATACTGTAATAGCTATATATACATTTTGTATTAACAACAATCTACCATGTTTATAGGTATATCTTTGGAAAGAATAGTATCAAGCTAATCATTGGTGTCTTTGGGCATAATCTGCTAGTAATAATATATTTTTAGCATATACAACAATGATTAGTGAAGCTCATTGAAAATCACTTAAATATGAGTTTTTATATAAGTTTAATAAATCTTATTTAGACTTACTTGTTCATATTATTACTAGCCAATTTGTACTAAACTTAATTAATAAATATAGTCTTAATCTTTCTGGTCATATTGAACCTGCATAAAAAAAAGATTTTAAGAAAACCTGTGATTTTTAGCAAAAAAAACAACAATAGATTCAACTCAATATTATACAAATATTCAAAGATGGATATGTAGTTGCCCAGCCTATTTAATTAGCTGATTTATGTTGTGTAAACATCTTATTAATATAGCAGACAGTAATTTTATTAAACTTACAATATTCATTTGTATATATTGAACACATTAATACTAAACTATTAGACTCTTTATTTATTAAACTAAATACTTATTTAAATTTAGATATTAACCAGAATTTATTTTTTTTACATATACTTTCTGATTTCAATTTTGAAAATAGTATAGTTGATTGTTTTCAACCAATAGTTAATAGGTTAAATGGTTTAGTAAAGGATTTAGAAAAAGAAATTGCCAATAGTAATAATTATCATTTACTAGCAGTTCATCGAAATATTCAAAAAACTCTTAAGATTGCAAAAGATATTAAAGAATATTGTAACTGTCTTTCCAATATTCAAACATGAAAAAACAAGGAGTGGATGATATTTTTATCTCAAGTTAATAAATGTATGTGAATCTTTTATTTTATTATTCGATTTAAATTTTTTTTTTTTTCAGTATTAAGATGAGATTATGCCTCATAACATTATTATAAGCATATATATTTTGTATATATTATGTGATACAATTATTATATACTATTATTAAGTACATTAGGGCTCAGACAGGTTTTAACTATTATTTGTAACCTAAACCTACTAGAGAATTCCATATTCCACTTATGTACAACCTGAATTTTTAACTACTATATCTGATTTGTACACATAACTCTCTTTTATATTCACTGCATCCCTCATATTTACAATATACAACTCCCTCTTTGTATTCTGTAAGAGGCCTCGTAATCTAATAGTTACTTCAAAATTGGTCAAACTGCTCTACTTTTCTAATTCAAGCTTTTCATCTAGCTACTATTGGTTCTGCATCATGTATTAATACCATGTAGAGCTTACACTTAATAAGATATAGTTTTGCAAATGAGACAGCACTATAGCTGTTTCACAGAGTTATGGCCCAGTTAACATCATATGTGTATTATATGCATTGCTAATTCTTGATAACATGTACTCCTATAGTTAGTAGGTAGTGAAAGTAAGAAAATAATCATAACAAATTACTTCCAAAAGTGTTTTTTGTACTTCAGATCTTCCAAATTATTCTGAGTTTCTCCTAGATATATTTGGTGTTCTTCCTTTTATTCGTATATTGCTACACTCCCAGCTCAGTGCTTCTAGCTATTTTGCTCATGTTCAGGTATAATTATACATACTCCAAGTTTCAGCCAACTTTCTATAGAAGTTTGTTCTTTTTCTCATCAGGTAAGTAGTTGCATCAGAGGTGTTTCAAATCCAGTAAGGCTAATTCTTTGCTACAGGTCTCTTTGTGTTCACCACTTCTAATTCTAGTTACTATCTGGTTATCCTCCCAAACAAGATCCTCAATACCGCCTTAGGGATTGTTGGTACTACCTTGCTAATCATGAATTAAATGCATAGCCTTTGTATAATAGAACCTTCTATACCAACCACTATTACACATAGTATCAACTACTTCACAATGGACCTTTTTCCAGAAATTCCTAATCTAGATCTGTATTTACTTGGACTTTCTATAGTAGATACTTTCAAATGTTCATAAGTAAACATACCTACTAGAACTTGAACCTAAACTTGCTCATGGAGGGTTGGTATATTTTTTAATTACTAATCTAATAATTAAACTATATAACATATTTTTTGTAACAAATTATTATTTAAAAAAAGCAATCTAAAATAGTTATATGTCAAAAGAATAGTTTAAATATTAATTATATTACTATATATTTTAAATTAGAGTTTTATTAATAAAGTTTAGAGATTTATTTATTAATAAGATAAATTGGTTATTTTAATAGATAAATATAACCTTGGATTCTGTTATATGTAAAAATTAAGTAATTTTTTTAAAAAAACATTATAATATACAAAAAAAATAATACAATCTGTTAAAAGCAATAATATCAGTAAATATTACTAATTAAAACATTTGAGTAAAATGTAATAGATTAAGAGTTATTCCTTATACTATAAGGTATTCATAAACAAGTTTGTCTAGATGCATATGGGAGGCTGCTAGTAGAAACCAAGCAAATTGTTTTTAATAAGTTTTTTTAAAATTTTAAATCAAAATATCTCAACAACTATTAAATTAAACTTGATAAATTTTTTTTATTTTAATTCTATAACTACATAAAATTAAAATAAAAAAAATTTTATCAAGTTTGGTTTAATAGTTGTTGAGATATTTTATTTTAAAGTTTTAAAAAAATTTACTTAAATACAATTTGTTTGGTTTCTACTGGCAGCCCCCCATATATCTAATAACCTTAGTTAAATATCATAATTTTAACTTTAAATATCTTGTCTTATTTGTGTAATTGTATTAATAATATATATAAAAGCTGATTAGACTTGGATTTTTTATTTAAAATAGCCATATGCTTCTGAAGCTCCCATGAAGAATTAATACCAAATATGAAGCTGATAAAGAAAGGCCTTTTAATAGTAATTCAAATTGTTTATAGCATTCTATACTCTTAAATACTTAATTTAATAGCTATGCTAAGTTTTTCTCAAGTTTTAAGCAAAAATATTTTGATAATTATTGAGTCAAAAATTATAAGGTAGGTATGGATATTATGGTGCACTACTAATTATGGCGCAGTTGCAATATCTTGTGATCCACTGATTAGAATTGCACAATCTTAGAACCAATTAATTCATCTCAGTGATGCGAATTAATTGGCAGTGAAATTATTCAAATCTGATTGCTAGATTATGAGATATTGCCAATAAGCTACAATACTCCAATTGCGCTATTTTATATTTATTAATTTTGTATTACAACGATCATCAATAATGCATGACTCTAATTAGAGTTAAACAATTTTGGTACTAACCAATTTGTCTTGATGAGACGAATCGAATAGTATAAAATTTATTCAATTTGAAACTATAGATCACAAGTTATTCTAGATTTACTTTTAATTACTATATTCTGCCTATAATATTTAAATGATAATATCTTGAGATCTAATGATTAATATTGGATGATTTTTATGTCATTCAATTCGTCTCATTGAGACGAATCAATTGGTGGTAAAATTAATCAATTCTGATCACTAGATACTAAGATATTGCTAGTGCGCCATAATATCTATATTTTGCTACATTATTCTTTAAAATTTGTGTATACACGATCATTAATAATTCATGATTCTGTAATCAAAATTAAGCAATTTTAGTACTAATCGATTCGTCTTGATAAAACAAATCGAATAGTACCAAAATTATTTTAATAGATCATGTGTTATACTAAATTTATTTTAACTGCACTATAATACCTATACTTACCATATTATTTAAATAAAAAAAGTTATTAAATTTGGTCTGGTGGTTATTAAGATATCTCTGTACAAAGTTTGAATAAAGTTTTGGCGTAGCTTTTATTTTAATAGATGCTTTGAGTTTTTTAAAAGTTTAAGTGAAGATATCTCAATAACCACAAGCAAAATTATTTATTTGAGTTATACTAATCTGTAGAATTCAAACAAAAAAAAAGATTATCAAATTTGGCCTGGTAATTATTAAAATACTTTTGCTCAACTTTTTTTAAAAAAAAACTAAACATCGATCAAATAGCTGTACTGAAATCTTGAACAAAGTTATTTCTATAATCACCAAGCCAAATTCAATAAAATCTTTTTATTTGAATTTTACAAATTTGTAGAATTCAAACAAAAAAAAAAGTTATCAAATTTGGTCTAGTAATTATTGAGATAATTTTGCTCAAATTTTTTTTAAAAACCAAATATTAATCAAAATAGCTGCGCCAAAACTTTTCTTAAACCTTGAACAAAGTTATCTCTATAATCACCAGACCAAATTCGATAAAATTTTTTTATTTGAATTCTATGAAATAGAATTCAACCAAAAAAAAGATTATCAAATATGGCCTGGTAATTATTGAGATAACTTTGCTCAAATTTTTTAAAAAAACCAAACATTGATCAAAATAGCTATGCCAAGACTTTTCTCAAACTTTGAGTGAAGTTATCTTAATAATTACCAGACCAAATTTGATAACTTTTTTTTTGTTTGAAATCTACAAATTCATAGAATTTAAATAAAAAAATTTATTGAATTTGGCCTGGTAATTATTGGAACAATTTTGCTTAAATTTTTTTTTAGAAAAACAAACATCGATCAAAATAGCTGCACTAAAACTTTTTTCAAACTTTGAGCGAAGTTATCTCAATAATCACCAGGCCAAATTTAATAAAATTTTTTTATTTAAATTCTATGAATTTGTAGAATTCAAACAAAAAAAAGGTTATCAAATTTGGCCTGGTAATTATCAAAATATCTTTGCTTAAATTTTTTTAAAAAAACCAAACATTGATCAAAATAGCTACACTAAAACTTTTCTCAAACTTTGAGCAAAGCTATCTCAATAATCACCAAGCCAAATTTGATAAAATTTTTTTATTCGAATTTTATGAATTTGTAGAAATTAAAAAAAAAAGTTTATCAAACTTGGCCTTGCAATTATCAAAATATATTTGCTCAAAGTATTTAAAGAACTAAAATATTGATCAAAATAGAAGTTGTGCCAAACTTTTCTTAAACTTTGAGTGAAGATATCTCGATCATTACTGGGCCAAATTTGATAAATTTTTTTTATTTGAATTCTATGAATTTGTAAAATTCAAATAAAAAAACTATCAGATTTGACCTGGTGGCTATACAGGAACCTTCGCTCAGATTTTAAAAAAAAATTAATTTACACTGCATTAGATGAAATGATTGACATAAAGAATGTTTTCTAATTGGTGCATCTTTGTAGGTCCCGCTGGGCTAGTCTCTATTGATTTTAATTGATAATATTAATGATTTATAGTTTACTAATAATTGATTACTATTGATAAATTATTTATCAATAACTATCGATAACTATCGATTACTATTGATAACTATTGATAACTATTGATAACTATTGATAACTATTAATAACTATCAATTTTTACTATTTCAATTTTTATTAATAACTATAACTATTGATTTTTACTATATCATTTTCTATCAATGAGCTTGATAACTATTAATTTTTATATGATAACTATTGATTTTTATTATATTAATTACTATTGATAATTATAATAACTATTGATATTTATTTATATCAATTCTTATTGATATGGGTATTACTAATCAATTAATAATCTTAAGAGAATTTCTATTTGTACACGGTGTGTTTATACACTGTTACACAAAACAAATAGAAAAATTCAATTTGTAGATCAATTTTTGTACAACAAAAACAAAGCAAAATATTAAAATTTAATTATAACTCAAAATTTTGCTTATGAAACCACTTTTTAAGAACTAATAAAAAAATTACTTGCAAAATTTTAGTATAGACTATGTCTTGCCTCTATTTTAGTTCTAATACTAACCTTAACAATAGTTAAATTAATTTAAATTGTTTTTATTTTAATAAAAATTGTTTTGATTTACATGTTACACAAACACCGTGTATAAACACACTGTGTATAAATAGTTATTTTTATTTATAATACAACTTTAATATATTAAATTATATTACAATAATATTAAAAATTATAATTAAATAAATATTGTTACAATATATTTACAATACTATTTTAATATATTAAATTATATTGTAATAATATTAAAAATTATAATAATTAAATTTATAAAATTAAAATATATAATTAATATAATAAAAAATCAAATTCTGGTTTAAGTAAACCAAATCTGGCTCTAGTGATTTAGAGTAGTTTACTTTGAAAATTTTTGTAGAATTGTATAGACTAATTATTGAACTAATTAAAAAATAAATTACACCAACATATTTATTATTATGTATTATTACATATTATTATTATAGACTCTATTCAAATTATTAGTTTATTACTCATTTTATTATATAAAATCTACCTCTAACCAATATTTATGTATACTATTATTAGAACTAGTAATGGCAATGCAAATGAATTTTGAACTCTGTATTGTAAGTATAACTTGACAAACATTTTAGTTAAAAATATTAGATTTGTATATCTAATTCTTGCAAAAGAAAACCTGTTATTATAATAAAGAAAAAATCTGATTTAAAATTTTTAAATTTATTATTGTTGTCTAAGTCTAAGAATAGAAATTGAAACTTAGGTTAGTTTTTTAAAAATGAATTTTTTGTCTTCAACAAGAAACAAAAAATAATTGGAAATAAATAAATACCTTTATTTGAACAAAAATAGATCTTGCTAAAAAATAGAAATTGAAATTTTATACAATTTTTTAAAAACTAATTTTCGTCAAAAAATAATTAAAAATAAATAAAGGTTTCGTTTAAATAAAAATGGATAATAGAAATTGAAATTTTACACAATTTTTTAAAAATGAATTTTTATCGAAAAATAATTAAAAATGAATAAAGGCTTTGTTTGAATGAAAACAGATCTTACAAAGAATAGAAATTGAAAATTTACACAATTTTTTAAAACCAAATTTTTGTCAAAAAATAATTAGATCTTGTTAAAGAACAGAAATTGAAAATTTATACAATATTTTAACCAGAATTTTCGTCAAAAAATAATTAGATCTTGTTAAAGTACAGGAATTGAAAATTTATATAATATTTTAATCCAAATTTTCGTCAAAAAATAATTAGATCTTGTTAAAGAACAGAAACTGAAAATTTATACAATATTTTAATCTAAATTTTTGTCAAAAAATATTAGAAATGAATAAAGGCTTCATTTAAACAAAAATAGATCATACCAAAGAATAAGATTAAAATTTTACAACTTACAAGTACAACAAATAATATTTAGCCTTATTGTAATTGTAATATATATTAGTCATCTGATTTTATTAAATTATATCTATTATTATTGTTATTATTATTACAGTATTATAAGAACACTCTATAATTAAAATTTTCTTACTGTTATGTTTAATGATTTATAAAAAAAAACATTTCAATTTGCTTATAGTTATTCATAGTTATTCATAATTACATTTATCATTATATACTGTCAAATGCAGATCTAGATCTTTTTTTTTTTATTATATATTACTTATTTATTTAAAATATTTTTTTACACTATTATAAAATTTAGCCAGCACTTTACAAGAACACTATGCTGAATTCTTTGAATCTCTTTGGTAACAACCTTCAGGTGGAAAAGTTGGTAGCAAATGCACTGGCAAAAATACACACTGACTTCTTAAAAGGATCTACTTAAAAAATGTTTGTAGATGTATTTAGCACCAATACTGTACAAACTTCTTTGAATCTTGCTAGTAATAACTTTGGCTAGAAGGAAGAAAAGCATTAGCAGGCATGTTTTGCAAGAACATTACACTGTTTTTTTTTGATAATAATTTTGAATCAGAAGGAAAAGCATTTGTAGATGTACTTAGCAAGAATGTTATGATGCTTCTTTAAGTCTTTCTGATACGTATTAAATTTTGGTTCCAAAGGTAGAAAATTATTAGCAGTAGTATTTACAAGAACACTACTCTGACTCTTTGAATCTTAATATAGTAGAGGTTTTGGAAAGATTCTTAAATACAAATAGAGAGACAGTGAACTAATGGTTACTCTTAAATGTCTTAAAGTTGACACAAACATAGATGAAAAGACTATTAAAGATTTTATTAATAAGGTATTATTTGTTAAATTTAATAATATTCTACTTTAGAATATTAAATTTTTATAGCTTAAACTATTACCAAGAGTTTCTAACCATTCAAACGTTATTTCATTCTATGTAGTGATGAAAGGTAAACAAGTAATTTATAAGTTTTGAAGTTATTAAATATTAATATGCTAAACTAACAATAATATTTATCTTGCTAAAAGAGTTTTGTGCTATTTTAAAGGCAGTGTGGATTAATAGATATATTACAGATCTTGATCAGCTGAAGAATAAATAGCAAAGAAGATCACAAAAAGATGTTTGCTTAAAAAGTCTTGATAATTTTAAAGATATAAAAATAAAAATTTTTAAAAGTATGTATGAATTATAATTTACAATTATTGAAGTGTAGTAATCTAATTTATCATAATTATATTTTAGGTTGAAAATCAACACAAATATAAAGCAATTTGGCTTGCAATTTATAGAATAACTAAGAACCCTAAGGAGTATGCAAAGCAGGAAGTATCCAAAAATTTAGATAGTAAATGAATTGATTGAAATCCTAAAATAATTTATTTATATTGCTTAACTAATGAGCTCAATACAATTCATAAAGCTAATTTAGTGTTTAAAGATTTTTATTCTAAAAATATAATAGGTTTAATTTTCATATTACTGATTTCAATTCAACTGTTTGATCTGAGATAACAATATCCAACTCAATATGGTCTATTGGTGCAAACCACTATTTTCAAACACTAATTCTATAATGGTAATGATATTCAACATTATATGATTAATTAGTATTATTTAATTTTTTTTTTTTTTTTGGTATTAAGGTGACCTCTTTGGTCTAGAGAACTTTTTATTAGAGTATAGACAAAGTTTTATATGTAATTACAACAATGATACATCAAGCCACACGTGCACCTTTTGAGTGCCTATTTAAGTAGTCTGCCCGAAGGTTTTACACTATCTGCCGTACCTGCACCCCAACTAGGGGGGTACCCATTTAAACCATCTGGTT